>PQWD01005287.1:52196-135985 GCA_019425675.1 Leucinodes orbonalis | reverse complement strand
CAGAGCGCTCACATGCTCTTCACATTTCCCGAGAAAAGTACTGTGAGGGAGTCTTTATAACGGTCATCGATTTTATCTGAGCATACAAAATTAGGCGATAATAGGCCATGATGCCATTGTATCTTTACAATCGATTGAGTCAGTTTAATTTGATTTACATGAATTCAAGATTGATAATAAAACAGTGGGGAGTTTTGAAGATCCACATATCGACTCCATTTTTTCATATACCAAAAAAGATTTTAAAGTGCGTCGTAAATCCGTGAAGTTGTAAGTCGTAATAACGTAGAATATGTATGATTTTTTATGATATATGTGGACGTTCCGGTTAGCTTGCTTACCCGCTGGTAAGTCATACGCCTGACCATGACAGAAGTAGTGTAACGAAATTAATAACAGTAGGTAGTCATTATTTTCCCGCCCATCACCCGAGACGACATATGTTAAGTCTCTTATTCGGTATTTTACTAGCTACAGTGCCCTCATCCCGAAACGCAGAAGTGCAAAACACTCCTATTACGAGTACCTAGACGACTCAGTACCGAGCCTATATATTGCCGAGTAGTATTTGAACGGATCGAAAGAAGTTGCTCAGTTGACCCATCAATCCACAGCCAACTTTTACTATTTCTAAAACCCTTTTATATATTTATTTATTGTGTACAGTATTCTGATTTGTAGTTGAACGTACGCTACATGAATGAAGTATTGAACAGCAAAAAATATTGATTCTCTTAAAAGCAGTCTTAGAAGATTTCCCACGAAATCAAAATTCAAAAGCTGTAAGTCTCAAAGCTCTGATATATCAGATCACAAAAGCGTAGGTATCGAACACATAATGTATGTACTAATCCACAAAAAGCCTGTATTGTACTCAACCCCAACAAGCCCTTGTCTGCTCTTACTTGTTTATTCAGTTCGCAATTTTATTCGTGCGCTGAACAAACAAATAATATATTTGTACAATTCTGTAACGATTTTCACAATTGGTAATATTTTCAACGTTTACTATCCGATTGAAATTAGTTGTGCAGTAAGTGTGTTGGTTAACTATTGTGTGAGAAATATACATTGAGTAGGTAATTACTATTTGAGCGTCGGTGGCTCAATGATGTGGACTGTTGCATTCCTACCGGGAGGGCGTAGTATCGAATCTCACCACGTAACAATGTGTTTTCGATTTTCGAAATTTTAAGTACGTTGTCTTACGGTGAAGGAAAATATCGTGAGGAAACCTGCACACACCTTTAAAGAGATTCTAAGGTTGTGCGTGAAGTCGACCAATCCGCACTGGGCCCGCGTATACGACTAAGGCCTATACACTCTTTACGGGTAGGCTACAGCTCATTAAACGTCCCCACCGAGAGGCACGACCTCTCGGTGGGGACGTTTAATGAGCTGTAATGATGAATTACTGTTCGACGAACATTTGTTAATATGTAACGTCATCATTGACGCCACAATCTCTAATAGAGAACTCAAGAAGGAATAAGAAAAGTCTCTTTCATTTACGAACTATCACACTTCTTTAATTTACAGCAAGCTTTCTTGTTTGACTGTGGAACTATGGTAGTCTTAATAAATCAGCTTTGGCTGAGAACCATCTGCCCTAATCAGTTATCGGTTAAGCTGTAATGGATATCCGCGCCCAACAGCAAAAAAAATACACATCAACAGGCAGCTCAAATGTCTAGTATCAGCAACTTTATTCCTGACATTTAGGCTAAACTAACACGTAAAAGGTGTAATGATGCACGTTTTCTCCAATGATGTAAAAAGTATAGATTCGTGATATGCTCACAAAACAACCGAAAAAAGTGTTCCAAATGCAGCGACAGCACACATTCATATATTTCGAATGCGCGTACATTTACCTAAACAAAAGCCTACAAACTGTACTCTCTTCGGCGGTTCGTTTTTGAGGCATGGATGGCGTACCTACCTTTATATATAAAGATTATCATTGACCAAACTGACATAAAACATAAAAGTGACTTTTCGCTATTATTTCCCTGCAGCATTTGAACCCACGATCCTAGGATCACCCATCGCTTTGACCTCTAGCTCGCAGGCAGGTACATTGTCTAGTATTGCCATCTTTATTCCTGACATAATCATTACGGCTTAACTAATACGTAAAAGGTGTAAGGATGCACGTTTTCTCTCTCCATTTGACACCCCGTTTTGCGAGTCAGCTCACGTCATTGAGCTTTGTGCTTGATATATTTTTATCGCATTTTTTGCATACTGTATAGGCTATATTGACGGGCTTGAAGTGCCTTTAAGTATACGTTTTGTAAGATACGATAGATAAAAAATAAAAGTTACCGATATAGCGGCAGCACTGTCACCCGAGACAACAGATGTTAAATTACCGGGTAATTTCACTAACTACAGTGCCCCCATCCCGAAACACCAAAGTGCATAACACTCCTATTTCCCGGCACAATATCTGGCACTGCGCCTGTACCTGCCTAAAGAACTCAATATCGAGTCTACCACCTAGAGCAAAATATGATTAAGTTTAAGATCAGATTACAATAGCTGTGACTTGGTTGCTAGAAGGGCTTTTTACGAACTGACTACTGCTGTTGGCCGCAGATGGCCTTTACAGCTTCACCGGGCAAATGGCGAGCGCAGATAGCTCTCAGCTTTAAAATTTACACAACGAGACTAAGGGCGTACCCGAATGGGACTCGAACCTCGGCTTAGGGCTTTGCGCGGGGGCTTGGTAGGCTAACGTATGTTTGGGGAGAAAAGCGGCCCGGCACACGCCGGTTACGCGAATAGGGACTGTGCGAACCTACAGGGACACGCGACGATGGCCCCCGCCGGCGGGGGCGGAATCTCAGTTGTCGATTTGTATGAATAGTGGAGCCTTCACTGTCGATAAGGAGACCCTTAGTCCAACAGTGGAGTGTTATGGGCATTAACATTAATAATAAACATTAATAGTTAACATTAATAACGGTTTCCACTTATGTAAGTGGAAACCGTCACGTAATACTAAAAGACCGAGGTGCCACCATCGTCGTGTCATGCTGTAGGTTCGACCAGTCCCTATTCGCGTTACTGATACGTACCGGATCGTTTTTATTCACAAACATATACACAAGTTTATATAGACCTACTGCAACGCTCCAAACCGTAGTTCAAGTCACTGTATGGGATGTTTTTAGTCTTATTGCACAATTTTCTGAGGCGAAGAGCCATCTTTTTTAGTCGCTTGTCAAGTGAAGTTAACAGCGAAAAGTCTACCCTAAAAACTGTTTATAAACAAAAAAATAAACTTCATCAATAACTAGTGTTGTCAGGTTTGATTTTTTTTAAATCGGTACATAACGTCAAAAATCGGGATGCATACATCCCGATTTAAATTGTATTTTGTTCATTTCATTGTATCAATTTTTAACTACTAGTGTAAATATAGACAATAGTGACGTAAAAACTAAAAATTACGTATCGTTAATACATATTTTTTTACAAAAAGATTGTTTCATTAATCGGGACATTTAGCGTCCCGAACAGATACAAATCGGGACGCATCCCCAGACACCTGAAAATCGGGACGTCCCGCGCAAACCGCGACAACTGGCAACACTACCAATACCATACTTCGTTAGTATAACCATCTATTTTATATTATCTTGAAATGTGACTTATGTGACAGTTGACATCTCTCGAGATCTTTTTCTTTTTTCTTGGTTTGGAACTTACGAAATAAAATGTACATTATTTGATAGAAGCTTGTTTGTCTTTCAAGTAACTTGTCGAATAATAAATGAAATAGAAAGTCAACAAGGTCGCATATACATAGTCTTAAAAGTTTATAAGAGTGATATAATCATTAAGTTTCTTGCAATGAAACTTTATGATAGGTGGCGTATCTACCTGTATATACATATAAAGGTAGATACGCCACCTGTGCCTCAAAAACGAACCGCCGAAGAGAATAGGCTAATAGGCTTTTTGTTTAGGTAAATTTACGCTCATTCGAAATATGTGAATGTGTGCTGTCGCTGCATTTAGAACACTTTTTTCAGTTGTTTCGTGAACATATCACGAATCTATATTTTTCACGTCATTGGTTTCTTGCCGACTCTTTGCGAAGATCCCACTTTTTCCAAACTGATATTTATAAGTATATGTAAAAGACTTATTAGAATAAATATATTTAAGATTTACTTTGGACAACATTCCAGCACAATATATAATGACAAATACCAGAATTTATATAAAACCATATCCTATCATTCGTTAGATTATAAGTTTTAGTATATTTACGTAAAGAATATTAAAATACACATTACTTATTTAATAGCAAAGAACTTCATATTTTACACAAAACCCAACCAGTATCGGTGCAAACAAAAAATGCCTACACAAAATACCCTCTCAAAGCGAATCGCCTTAACACCCATTACCGTAATCCTCGAAGCGTGTCTCCCAGAATAATATCGAGTGAAAATTCTATAACAGACCGAAACGATTCGTCTCCATAGACGATAAACATTCTAAAGCCCTTATAATTAATGAAGGAGCAACGCTTTCTAAGTCGGACCTTAATGAAGTCGATAGAGTTGAATACGGCTGATCAAAATCATCAGCTATGTGTTTTACTTGCACAGCTAGCATTTTCAATATAAAACTTTTGGTGTTTCTGCCGGATTAGCATGTTGAAATAGGCATTGAAACAGATGAGTTTTAGAGTGAAGACCGTGACTTATAGTGGCATGAACAGAGTTTATAACAGTATTTTATTTTTTGTAAAATTTTGTCATTTTGTTGACAGCAGATCGCTTATGGTTTAAAATCTGAAGAGGAAAATGGGCGAATAAATGGATATCATTTAATATAGTGGCAATTTTTCGGGTTGTCTGGACACACAGGATATGCACTGCTTATTTGCATATATGGAGTGCGTGCCACTGGCGACTTGGCAACCGTAGCGTAGGTCACCCTCCGGACCAATGCAGCAATGAACTGGACAACTTGTGAAAGGTCCTTGACGAGAAAATCAGAAGACCAAGATTTCTGGCGCAGAAGGGGGAGACCTAGGTCTAGCAGTGACTAGATAGGTAAAAGTGTTACCTGTGTTAATTTAAATGATTTTATTCAGGCACAATATACTAAGTTTTTCGGTTCGTTATCAGTTTTACTAAGCCTAATTAGTTTGAGCAGAAACCTACGACTAAGACTTTGGAATGCATTTCATATAATTTTAATTATAATAATACTGCAAGTTTCGTTATAATACTAGCATGTCATTTCGTATGACAACCGATAGGCCAAATGACAATTATTTTATTTAAGTGCATAAATAATCGAGTGTTCTTTTTTCTCTATATTAAGAATAACAAACAATAACACACAGGGATATAACATAAGTCTTACTAAGTTAAGAGTCAATGTGCAACCAGCACCATTATCCACACGTTTATTATTTTAAAATTTAGTTACTTCGGAAGTACACAAAAATGAAAAAAGCTCTTCTATATTATTGTGAATGTACATATGTAGTCTTAATGTTACAGTGAGAGATGAAAAAAGATATCATATTGGCTCTAATTGGATTAATCTTTGATACTAATTATTAAACATGGTACTTAAACTGACATACAAGTCGATGAAACCATACTTTGAAAATTATATTTTGACTCTGTTTGTTCTCTGAAAAGAAAGTTATTTTTGGAACATAAAAATGTACATAATTATATTGTGTGTGTCTCAATAAACACTCACCATCGTTATTATCCGCCTTTATTGTCTCACTGACAAATATAGGCCTTGCCACATAGCATAACCATTTCCCAAACATAGGAACTTTGGCAGTAACCTACCACGCCTGGAAGCGATTTCCATCCTAATACTGTAACCGGGACTGACGGCTTAACCAACGAATCGTTTATTTTCAGGTACTAGTGGCATATTTCTGAGATTACCGCTGCTAGTAAGTCATTCAATTTTAGCAATTTGTGTGAAAGGAAATTACGCATAAATCAAATGGTAGTGGAAATTGGCACCTTATTTCCTTTAATACGCATCTAACATTGCCCGGTCTTTCTTACCATGTGTCAGATGAAATAGATTCAGCCACTCCGTCTGGATTGATTTACGCAAGCTTCTAATTATCAGGCTTCGAGATTGAAAGTAATTTAGTGAAACATCTAGTTAAAAGGCTTCATGGACAATGACGGTGGCAGAAGAGTGCTTAAACGACGTTTTATTGTTACTTTTTACAAATTCTGTAAACTGTAATCGACTGTAATGCTGTCAAAAACGAAATGTTAAATGGGAGCCAAGTTAACTTCAAAGTCAAAAGAAGTTAGATCGAAATGGATGCCAAGTTATGCTGGTTTATGTTGAGTCTATTTTCCTAGACGTCGTAGCACAAATATTTTAGTAATTGAGCAATGTATTATAACTATGTATGTTTAAACTTTGTGTTATTTTGTCACATATATTGTATGTGAATTTTAGATTTAATTAATTGTGTTCATTTTCAAAAAATTTCAATGTTCTGCTCTGCAATTAACTTATAACAATATGAAATATAATGTCGTTTCTAACTTACTATAATTTTATAACTTACCAAGACGATAATAATACACATGGTGCTGCTTGCTAGTCTTGTTATACTTGACTTGGCTTGACACGCGACCGCGTGCTTAGAAACGACAAACTTTGTAAGTGCTACGAGTAAATATCTTCCCATGAAATAGGACTCTTATAGACTTCTGTGTGTATATAGCTAGTAATATAAATAAATTTATAAGTAAATAATAATAAATAAGTTAGTAATGCAATACTTGTGTTGGGGATGACTTGCTCTCTCCCATGAACGTTACAAAACATATTGAGTATTAATACTAAGATGAAAAGAAAACAAGAAAAACTTTTATATAATAAACTAATGTTGTCACTAAAATTTATGAGTGTTTAAGTGAGTGCGTGTGTGCGTGTATCCGTGTGTGTGTTTTGTGTAGTAATATTATTAGGACCTAAAATCTGTATCGACGACCTCTAATTACTATTTCATCATCATCATCATTACAGCCTAATTATGTCCACTGCTGAACGAAGGCCTCCCCTAATGATTTCCACGCGGACCGATCCCTTGCAGTTGACATCCATCTGCTACCCGCCACCTTAACCAGATCATCAGCCCATCTGGTTAGGGGTCGGCCTACGCTTCGCTTTCGCTTATTACTATTTACTGATATTGATTTCCTTCAACACTAAATCTATCAATATCAATAAGTACTTACCTAATGATAAGTGTCAACCTAAGTTTTTCCTTATATCTTAGGATTATCTTAGGTTAATTTCCACTTGAACAATTTTTCTATTCCTCAATGGTTTTAAAAACAAGTCATTTGAAATGACCAGAGTAAGCGTTAATCTATTAACTATGTTAAGTAATTACAAAACACGTGTAGCCCAGCGTCCCGACTTTGGACTTTGGGGTCTAAAAGGCAACGAGTTTTCCGCGTAGAAGAATGTTTTTAACATGTTACGCCTCTCACCGACTCTAAATTTTACTTAGCTTGTTTAATGGCGAGAACGTTGCTTAGGAATCTGTGGATATGATACTTTAATAACATGAATATTTTCTTTGACTTCCTTAAACTGACCATTATAATCCACTGCTAGATTTTTAATAGAGCCTTTTTATCCATGGTGAGGGATTTTGCCATAAGCTCCGAGCTTGGCATGAATGTTTTGTCTCTTAGTCCTCTTTTTCGGCACCTACAGAATGAGTAGGGGTGGGCACAATATTGTATTTAATTTTGTCGTCATCACAATGCAAACATTCGTATGCAAGCACTTAAAATTTATATATTGCTAAAAGAGTTAACTTAAATATAAAATGTTTTGACTTAAGTTTTTATGCTGTTTTCCATCGTGAAATTGCATTATTACAAGTGGAAACACCTAAGAAAGTGATACAGTCTCTTCGTCGGGTTCGGAATCTTCTTCCAAACCCGACGAGGACTTCAACCGTAACTTACATCCATAATATTTAACATTCTAGTGTAGTACTTCTGGCTAACGGATGCGACACGCAATGAAATTATAAAATACTTGGATTTAACATCTTTTTTTATTATCAATTGCTTGTCGACTTACCAATTGGCTGTGGCCTACCACATATGGCCCAATGTAGAAGCCAAAAAAAACGGCTGAAAGAGCCTTCCGGAGCACGGAAGGAGTCGAGGCAATATTATTCAGCCTTACCCAGATACTCAAGATAAACCCTACTGATTTATTTATTTTACTTGAATTATATTTTTAATAACACTTGCAATAATTAAAGATACATCATATTAAATTTAAAATTTTAAATAGAATAGGATTATAATTTGACCAACCAATTGGTGTAGCGGTTGAAAGGTCAGCTGCAACATCAAGGGTTCCGGGTTCGATTCCCGGGCAGTACAAACATGTGTGTGCATGGCCATGACTGTTTGTAATGGTATGTTTGTTATAAAAATGTTTCTTTCTTTCTTTCTTCTTTCTAATGGTCTGGGTGTTTCTGTGTAAAATATGTACGTATTTACAATTTAAAAATATATAAGTATGTTTATCCGTTGTTTAGTACCCATAATACAGGCTTCACGCTTAACTTGGGAAGCTGTGTGAATGTCTGTAGTTATTTATTTATTATATAGGTGCTTTTCTCGCGCGATCGTTCACCAAGCGCCGTCGTCAAAGTTACTACATCCTCAGAGATATAAATCACGGATCTAAATATCTTCTTACTTGGTGGTTACTCAAATCGATGAACAATGCAACTAACTACCGTTTTATGAGATGACAGCCGGAGCCAAAAGCTCAACCTGTCCATCAAAGCAAACAATCATCTTTCTATTCTAACAAACAGGTTTAGCCTGCAATATCTTAACCAATTCAAAAAATAAAATATGTTAACCAATTCAAATTCAAAGGTTGTGTGTGAAGTCGTCCAATCCGCACTGGGCCCGCGTGGATGACTAAGGCCCTAGCACCCTATACGGGTAGGCTCGTGCCCCTCGGTGGGGACGTTTAATAAACTGATGATGATGATGATATTAACCAAACTGGCACAAAATGCACAAATCGGATCAAGCTGCGATCTTAAATTTACTTTCAAACCACCAGACCATGGAACCGTTGATCACTTGATGATTGGTATTAATAGACCTTCATACTGTTATAAAAACTTGACCTCCGACTTCGGGAGTATTTTTAATAATCTGACTTTGCTCCTCTTCAAATTTTTTCTTACATTCTTATCCACACGTTCGATCTCTATGTATCTCCTTGATAATGTTGGCATGTCAGTTGTTTTACGCGAAAGGAAACTTCCCGGACTGTTACATGCCCGGAGGCTTTTTTAAAACTAAATGTGGCACAAAAACGGTTAATGTACACACACATATAAGATTATTTACTGCAACATATTTTTTCACTTAGTGAAATGTGGAACGGATTTCTGGAACGGTAGTTTTTTATATAACTTTATGATCTTTCAGGAGTTTTATTATATTTTGTTTGGTTTGCGTAACCATTTGTTTTTAACTGAAGCGCAGGGCAAGGTGCTTTTACAATCGTCCACAAAAACCAGCGTTAGTTTCTCTTTCATTTTTATTAGTGATACGATCAGGATACTCACCTGATGGTAAATGATACACCAGACTGTGATAGAGCGGCATTGAAGGAGACCAACAACTGATAGTTTATTATTCTTCATCAATGCCACACAGCGCCTATCACTCGTGTTGTTGGGTCTCTCATATCCACTTATTTTATTAATATATTGAATCACAACACAAGAAAACTTGTAAAAAATAGACACCTAATAGTCCAGACATAATTTTTTTTCACTGACTTCATCGAGTTTTAATGTGTGCCGTCAATTTACTATAAAAATAATAATCACGCAATTAAGGTCTTATCAATGGTAAATTAATAAAAAGGGTAATTTTTTGTTACTACAAATCCTTATTCAGCCCACAAATCTCCAGTTCATCAGGCCAGAAGGCGTTATACGCTACTTTGCCAAGAAGTAGCCTCCAGGACTCGCATACTAAAAAGCCACAAAAGCCATTGGTGCTGTTTACATTGATTGTGTTCATAGCCAAAGTTGACTTTCGCAATCTCGATTTCTAATTATGATTTTACTCTGGACCCAAACCCCAAATTAGCGACGACGTTTTAATTAAGCAATTAATTACAAAAACGTTGCGCAGGTAATCCAAGGGAAACAAATCTGGGAGTGCTCTTAAAAGGGGATGTAATTATGTAATCAGTTAACACTTCATTAAGAAGGGTTAACATTAGCATAGAAAAACGTTACAAGTATTCGATAAGGTCCCAGTGGACTTCCTTGAGAGATTAATGGAAAATAACATAACTCACCTAAAACATATTCGGTTCCAAGAAAGGTTTTAGATGTTAAAATATTATTGAACCTTGAAAATGTTTTATGTTCATCAGAACTCAAAGAAAAATTCCGTACGTAAAAAGTGAAATCTCATTGCTTGAAAAGGAAATAAAAATTGAGTCATGGATGACAATATTAAAATAAAATTAACATAAAAAAAAATGTGGTCCATACCCCAAAATTCTGATACCGACAATTTTGCTTTGAATACTAGATAATTAATGATAGTAGTATTTAAGAAAACACAAAGACCTTCTGAGAAAGCTTATTTTATTACTGCATCTGATATAGTGCCTAAATTGTATCGTAATACGAAATCTCAAAATTCTTTTAAGCTTGCTTTATGAGCTATTGACATCAATATTATTTATTTTAGAAAATATATGTACGTTATCCGACGCTCTTACGGTGAAGGAAAATATCGTGAGGAAAACTTCATGCACGCCTTCGAAGAGATTCGAAGGTTGTATGTGAAGTCATCCAATCTGCACTGGGCCCGCGTGGACGACTAACGGCCTAATCACCCTATACGGGTAGGCTCGTGCCCCTCGGTGGGGACGTTTAATGAGATGATGATGATGATTATTTTATTCATGTCAGTAGTCACAGGTAATAAACATCATCAATTAATAACATCGTTGGATAAGAATTAACTTTATCGAAAACAGTTAGTACAGTTACGTATTCAAATCACTACAAATATGGAAAAAAAATGATCAAAGATGATTACTTGGTTTTCCATTTTTGTTACATAAATATTTTGTATATAAAAAATTAATTGATAAACCAAAATTTATACGATATTTTGCAGGTTAAATTTTAACCAATGTTGTCTTTAACTTATGTTTTGTAAACTGACTCAAGTATTCTCAAAATGTATCTTCTTATATTTTTTTCCATTCTTTACCATTCTATTACTTGGAATTAATCACAAAAGTCTAACGAGCGGAATTATTTCCCAGTTCAAGTTATTCAACCTAAGCCCAGCCAAAATTGTTAGCGTTAAAGTCGAAATTTGCGTGCTGCTTCGCTAATTGTTTCATCAGATATAACACCGCGACTGCTCTCAGAATTCATGCGAAATAACGCTTTATGGCGTATAAGCTTGTCCATTACCACATTTTATAAGGGTATAAGGGTATGCACCGTGCGGAGAGTATAATGCAAATTAATGCCCCGTATGAGACGCTCGGTCGACTTAGGGCTGACACGCGAAACTTCGAGAAAGTTTGTTCTTAAAGAATAACAAGAAAGCATGTGTGTTACATTAATGATCTTGTTAAAATTATTAGTTAAGTAATAAAATTCAATTACCCGTTTCAGCCGTGTCGTATTTGAACCAAACACTAAAACTTTCACTGAAATGTTATTTATCTGTTTTTGTATTTCTCTTGCCAACTACCGTACTTCTTTTTCATGTTCTTTATTCTAAGGTTGCCTAGAAGAGATCGCTCGAAGCGAAATACCGCCTTTGCTCATTATATTGGTGTTAATGTTTTTGTGTTTCTATTTACTTCAAATTTTTGTTGTAAGCAATTAAGAGTCTATCAATCAAAAACTAAAATTACTATAAAGTCTCTATTATATCGATTATTTCCGAAAACACTATTGCTACTTGACTATTGCTCCTTCACAAGTCTATCTTGTCCTGATGCCTCATATTGTTAAGGGTTAGTTAACCCGTACCCGGTCCAATATATGAAGGTAGGTCAAAACTTTATTCCAATGAAATACAGAATCTATCGCCTGATATTACGAGTATTTATTAGGGAATTCATTTCGCCTATACTTAATCATTTTGTATAGGTGACCGCAAAACCGAAGCGAACGAGAGTCTCATATCAAAGGGTGTTTAGGTTAATCTGCCAATGGATAAGTCGCATGGGTCACAGAACAAATAGCCGGAGGGAACTGAATTCATTTGTTACGGAATTATTTCCGAATGCTGTTGAGTGACCATTATTCGCGCGTCCATATCATGAAATTTTTATTCAATATGAATATCCTATTCATTGTTTACTCATTCTAATAACTTGAAAGAATTGATCGCAAATTTTATAGTACAGCCTAACTGATCAAAAAAGGGAAAAAGTCAGAACAAGCAAAATTAAATTGAACTATAATGTTTTATTAAAATTTAATATATTGATTGATTCTCTGGTGCGAATGTGTCGCATATAGAATGACATCGTCAATGATAATATTATTTGTTATAAAAAAGCGATATCTGCAACCTTAACTACCTAGAAAAGTTTGGTAGTACTCTATTTTATTAATATTTTTCTAGCTTTATTATATTTTTAAAAGTCCTGTTATCACGCTGTGTACACCGTCTTTGAACTGTGGATTGTTTTCTTTTAATGTGTTTCATGAAAAGACTGTATCCTGTTTATGTTCCATAAATAATTAAATACATGTCAAGGTCTCTCATATCTACTAATGTTGTAAAAATAATAGTTTCGTGATATGCTCACAAAGAACCAAAATAAGTGTTCCGAATGCAGCACACATACACATATTTCGAATGAGCGTACATTTACCTAAACAAAGAGCCGACAACTGTATTATCTTTGGCGGTTTGTTTTTGAGGCACGGCTGGCGTATCTACCTTTATATATACAGAATATCATTGATGACTACTAGGAAAGTCAGTTTCTGATTTGTCAAACTCAAGCAGAGAAAATATTGAGTTCTCGACCTTTGCTTGAACTAATTTCACTTGACCCTTTTCTTTTGCCGTATTTGTCCTTCAGCACTCTGAAGTGTTTATTAATATTCTCAATGTTTACTCATATTTCTTAAATTTATTGAATCACTTTGGGTGAAAGCATGTCTTAACTTGTATTTTTAAGTCTTTTAAAAGATTTTTATTCTTTATGAATTCTTTATAAGCCATCGGTCCCGGTTTTAATATTAGGTGGCAGTCGTTAATACCTACCAACATGTATTGGGTCGGCATCTTGGTTTTGGACCTAATCTTCTCATATTTGCATGAGCAGATCAACGCACAGCTTTTAGCTAATAGATAGATTTTATATTTAAACACAAACTTGTCGATATGTATAAATACTTCTTAATTCTGAACAAAACCTGATGTTCCTCATTAAAAAGGATAACATAAAAGTGAAACCTTTATTATCATAATCAGTTCATTGAAGGTCCCCACCGAGAGGCACGAGCCTACCCGCAAGGGTGTTTAGGCCTTAGTCGTCCACGCGGACCCAGTGTGGATTGGCCGACTTCACGCATAACCTTTGAATCTCTTCGTAAGCGTGCGCAGGTTTCCTCACGATGTTTTCCTTCACCGTAACCGTAAGTAAAACCTTATCGATTTTTAATAAAAGTAATTAAATTAAGATGTTGTTCCATTGAATATCTTAAATTGCCATCCCTATACAAACGCGCAGTATCGAGCGGGCTATAAGCTCTGTAGCCCCTTAGTGTATTACTACCCTTATACGCGATCCAATTAAGCCTAGACTAGACTGTGCAAATTCTAACTGACTATCGCTTCAAAGACAGCTTTATAGTGACTTTTAACTACCATTTAGAGACACACATTAATATATCAATGAATGTCTTGGACTGGAAGCCGAAAATGCGGGATAAGAATATTTGGCTTTTTCAGAATTAGCATTAATGTTAGCAACTCAATTAGTATCAGTATATTTTTTTAATGTTATATAAAAACAAGAATACATCAATATAAGTAAACTTTATTCATTATAATATAAATAAAATAATCATCCACTAGCCTATGAGTCCTATGACGTTACATTGCACAGGCCTTCTTACACATTGTGGCTATGGAATGATTTAATCGTAACTGACCAAGCGATCATCATGATCAGCTCATTTAAAAAAAACACATTGGTATGTGGCGGGATTTGAACCTACGCCCTCCAGATGGGTAGGCAACAGTCCACATCAATGAGCCACCGACGCTCAATGCAAATCGTTAGATGTTTACGAATTCTATACCTACAAGTTCATCATCATCATCAAGGGAAAGTCACTTTTGTGAAGGTATAATTTTCCAGTTAAGTAACCTGTAGGTTAAAACTTTGTTGAAGAATTACAAATCCATCACGCTATTGAGCCATATTTACAAGGATGGATGTCAAATGCTAGGGATTGGCCCGCGTGGAAATCATTAGGGGAGGCCTTCGTTCAGCAGTGGACATATAAGGCTTTACAGTGGCGTGCACAGAGAATATGAGTAGGGTATGCAAGTGAGTGACACTAATCGCAAAAACAATAAATAATTTCATTTTTGTAACATTCAGTACTGTTGATAAAAGCAATCGCCTATGGTTTCAAAACTGTAGATGAAAATGTATGGAATAAGTCGGAATCTTTTAATATGAGTGTACCCACTGTGGCTGTAATGATGATGATGATGATTAGGTATCAATTACCATAAAGTGGACCATCAATCGTTGGTCACCTATTTCAAAATCAAAATTAAATTCATATAAACTGTATCAAGTACTCATACTAAACGGTTAGAAGTATATATATACTTATATATATACCTGGACCTATTGCGATTTCAGTCACGTGACTAGACTCTAAAATCACAGCAATTCTCTCGTCAATGCAACATGAACAGTCAGCTGCAATATTGTTCAGTGCAGTTTCGAATATTTTCGACATTTCGTCAGCGGTTAGAGTTTTGAACACATTCAAACTTGTTTATTTTATGTATAGAATAGATAAATAATGTGACCACAAAATAATGTATGCTAAAATAAATAAATATATACTGACATTCACACAGCGCTGTCTAGACCCAAACTAAGCATTCGCCTGTAATATGGTTATTAAACAACTGATAAACTTTATATATATATCGTCGGTCACCTATTTCATAAAATCAAAATTAAATTCAATATAAAGCTGTATCAAGTACTCATACTAAACGGTTAGAAGTATAATATATTATATATATACCTGGACATTGCGATTTCAAGTCACGTGACTAGACTCTAAAATCACAGCAATTCTCTCGTCAATGCACATGAACAGTCAGCTGCAATATTGTTCAGTGCAGTTTCGAATTTTTCGACATTTTCAGCGGTTAGAGTTTTGAACACATTCAACTTGTTTATTTTATGTATAGAATAGATAAATAATGTGACCACAAAATAATGTATGCTAAATAAATAAATATGTACTGACATTCACACAGCGCTGTCTAGACCAAACTAAGCATTCGCCTGTAATATGTTATAACACTAACTTTTATTATAATATTATATATATATATATATATATATATATATACACACAACACACACCACACAACACACACACGCACACGCACACGCACACGCACACGCACACGCACACGCACACGCACACACTCACTCACTTAGTAACTGTTCCTATTCTTTTTTTCTTTTGCCGCTAATGTTTATTTTTATTTTTATATTCTTGTATGTGTTTTCCTGTTGTTTGCCGCCTTTCTTGTTTTGCATAGTTTGGTTTCCGCTAATACTTAATATATGTTGCAATTGTTTCTTTGAATTCTGACTGCTTATTGGTCACACTCTCAACAGATATCGTACTCAGGATCCCCAAGATACAGGGTTTTCTGTGTTTATGTTACTTCGTTTTGTACTGTATCAGTCTATTCATGTATGTCGTTTTTTTTCTGTATAGTTTATCTTTCTGTTTTGTTAATTGTGTGGAAATAAATAAATAATTAGCCATAGGTCGTCAATCCATACATTTTTATAAGGCCTTTTTTATTGAACAGGAGGTAAAAAGCATGCCACATATTTAACTGATGGTATGTAACACTGCCGCCCATAAAGATTTGCAAGACCTGAGATGCGTTGCCAGCCCTTTAAAGTAGTGTACGCTTATTTACTAAAGGTTAGAATTGTTCCGAAAATGTATCCAGCATAGGTATCCAGTGTAAGTTTATATCATAGACTTGTCGTTCATGGCAGAAAATGTCGACAGAATTTTTTTTACAACCTCACACATTATAAAATTTTTGACGACCCATTTGGTGTTGCGGCAAAGACGTCGGCTGCTACACCAAGAGTTCCAGGTTCGATCCCCGGGCAGTACAAACATTTGTGTGCATGAACATGTCTGTTTGTAATGGTCTGGGTGTTTTCTATGTATAATATGTATTTATTTACAAAAAAATGTATAAAAGTATGTTTATCCGTTCTTTAGTACCCATAATACAGGCTTGACGCTTAACTTGGGGCAAGATGGCGCTGTGTGAATGTCAGTGGATATAATAAATATATGGATATATGCATTTTGATTATTGTCGTAATATTTAATTTCAACTTAGTGGAACATAAACATGACATGGTAATTTTAATCTTCACGTCATTTTATAACTCGACACCTTTAGCATGACTAAGTAGTTACGTATGCAGGTAACGGTTATGACACTAATATCTTTTTAATATCCTCCTATTGCGTATACGTCATTGAGGAGCCCTCAAAGTGCGTGGAATCGACAGCACCCCATTTTTCACCTGGATCCCGTGACGAAGCTAATGAAAGCGTTTTTTCGGGTGATTTTTCATCGTTCCCGTCAACGGATACTTTGGGTTTTCGTCACACCGATACGAGAAGGATGGGGATTGCTGGAAACATAAAATTGGCAATTCCTTAACGTGGGTACCACGTTCTCTGCCTCTGTGGTTTAGTGGTCTATGCATTGGGCTTTAGTTTCGTCGTGATCTGATGTAAGTTTGAATCCCACTATGAAACCGCATAATGAAAATTATTGTGCGATTTGTCTTAGTTTGATTAGAAAACACCGAACACTGCCCTCTCAAAAGCATGTTGAGCAGGCTATAGGGTTCCCCTACGCAATAAGATCCTGAATGAAGATATCCCTAGGAGTACTAAAATTACTGACATATCCCACAGATTTAGGGAGTTGAAGTGACAGTGGGCAGGGCACATAGTGCATAGAACCGATGGCGGATGGGGGAAAGTTTCTTGAGTGGCATCCACGTAACGGGAAACAAAGAGTAGGCTGACCCCTAACCTGATGGACTGATGACCTGGTTAATGTAACGGATAACACATGGATGTCACCTGCTAGGGACTTCACCGTAACATACCCACAGATCAACATTGAAGATTTTTTCAGGCCAATAACCCCGAAAATACTCCGGAGATAGAGTTTGATAAAGACATGGAGCGACGCGAGTTGTCTTAGTGACCTTCCAAGTTTCACATCCGTACAGCAATACGGTTTTCGTTCGAGGTTTCGACGGAGCTCGTTTAAGATTGCTTTTCTCTTGGTGATTCTCGAAGCGTTGTCTACTTCGGTTCCTCGTGTTTTCGAGACTACGCTACGCACTAATATCTGGTGCTGTCTTGGTTCTACATCAGATAGTCTATCGTAGTAGATATCTATATATCTGCTATCGACATCCATGCAGCGCTTTTGTGATTTTAAACTTTATTCTCAAGACACACGCCTTAATCTTCAAAATAACTTCGGTGTGATGCAAGGAACGTACCTAGGTACTTTAATATTTCAACCAGCTAGGCACAAGTCATCTTTAATAATGTTGTAAATAGATATGAAATTTCAATAAAAACACACGAGTAAGTAAAATTGCTCAAAGTTGAATTTTTTCATTATTTTCTGTTACAGTGTTACACGTGTTTGTATTGATAGTGTATCCTATTGTGGTTATGAAATAACCAATTTTATACAAAAGCTTGAACCTCTCGCACGGTTACACTTCTGGC
Organism: Leucinodes orbonalis; assembly: GCA_019425675.1. NCBI lineage: Eukaryota > Metazoa > Arthropoda > Insecta > Lepidoptera > Crambidae > Leucinodes > Leucinodes orbonalis. Next base: position 117,816 of record PQWD01005287.1, on the reverse strand, counting down.
GGTTGGGTGGTATTTTTTAAGAGCATTGGGTAAGAGCGTCGTTGGCTCAATGATGTGGACTGTAGCCCTCCCACCGAGAGGGCAGAGGTCCAAATCGCGCCACGTACCTACCAATATGTTTCCGAATTTTCGAAATTATGTGAACGTTATCCGACGCTCTTACGGTGAAGGAAAACATCGTGAGGAAACCTGCGCACGCCTGCAAAGAGATTCAAAGGTTGTGCGTGAAGTCGTACAACCCGCACTGGGCCCGCGTGGACGACTAAGGCCTAATCACCCTATACGGGTAGGCTCGTACCCTTAGTGGGGACGTTTAATGAGCTGATGATGATGGGTAGGGTACTACCTCCTAGTCTAGTGAACACAGCGTTCGGCTGGGTGACCCGGATGTTATAGCTTGAATATCATGGGGAAACATCACTGTGCGATTTTTCCTAGTTATGATGTTACGGGCTGAATCACCTGATTGTCTGGAAAGAAAGATGCTTCGAAGGACACTTTAAGCAAGAAGATTATCGGCTCACCGGTAACAGTCGCGGATGCCCTGAGGAGACCGGGAAGACTCATCTGTTTTTGGAGAGAGGTGGGCTGGCTGGAATGACCAGAGGGCCGACACGGCTTACTACACGGTTCACTACACGGACTAAGTGCGGAAACCGAACTCCGTAACATAGAACATAGACACTTTAAGCCGGTTCCGGCAACAATCTTAGGATGGTTGTTGTAAACACCCACCAATTCGCTTGGTACCGCGCATGGTAGGTTACGGCCCACTCTCACCATCGCTATGAGATACGGTAAGCCTGTGTCCTGTCATCATCTGCTGATTAAACATCCCCACCGAGGGGCACGAGCCTACTCTTATAGGGTGATTTGGCCTTAGTCGTCCACGGGGGCCCAGTACGGGTTGTGTGCTGTGTCCTGTAATGGACAGTTATAGGCTGATGGTGATGTGGGCAGGGTACATGTTCAGGTTTGTAATCAGCAAGTTAAATTTCCGGATTGTTTGAAAGGAAAGGAAATTGTGGCCGTTGCATAAAAACCAAAGCTGGAGCCGTAAAGTCGTGTAAAATAATAAATAAATGACGACCCATAGTTGTTATGTTTGAGACGTCGGCTAGTACACCAAGGGTACTGGTACTGGATACGATCCCCGGGCAGTACAAACATATGTGTGCATGAACATATCTGTTTGTCTATGTAAAGTAATATGCATTTATTCACAAAAAGAAAGTTTTTAAGTATGTTTATCCGTTGTTTAGTATCCTTATTACTGGCTAATGCTTAGTTTGGGCTTAGATGACACACACACAGCGTGTGAATGTCAGTGGATATTTATTAAGAGTTATTATTGATATTATCTAAGGCTACAATTGTGGCCAATATGACAGTTCGCAACTGAAGTTTCAAGTGTTCCCATGGGTGATGCCGGAACACAAGCCTTAGCAGGGAAACCGAAACTGTGCGAGTAAATTTTGGAAGCCTTTAAGCTGTGATTTACGTAACTCATATTTGATAGTTTACACGAAGAAACTTTAAAATAACGTTATTTGTGTAAAATATATCATCGCCTTTGGATTTTTTTGTAGATATAAAAGCGACTTTATAAATTTTGATAAAGTCCATTCTTATGTATTTCGATTATCAAGCCAGTTGAAATAAAATTGGGATTTCTCAAGTTAGCTGCAATGTCGTCTCTTTTTCAGGATATCTGATATTAAAATACACAATGATTGTCACAGAAAATAGCCATCCTGTTAGACAATTATTTATTTTCTTAATGATATTACTCATATCATAAACTTTTATATTGTTACGAATTGACGTAATTAAAATGACATTAAATATGGCGGCTAATATGTGACGTTAGTCCACCATAGAGTATAACATGCGAATTGTCAAATAGCAAAGAGTCTAGCATGTTCTAGATATTTCGCGAACTATGTAGAATGACGTCGACGCTTCGAGCTCAGCGGCCGGGCAGGTATATAAGGCGGACCGATGGGTGCGCCGGCAGTCTTGTGTTCTACTCAAGAGCGAATGAAGAGCGAAGTACCTGCGACTACAAGAAGAAGCGAGTGATAAAGCGATATATAAGGAATCGTCGAGTGTGAGATAACAGTTGAAGGGTTAAAGAGTGATTATAACGAGTGTGCAGTGTTAATTACGGAATATAGTGCGTGCGTTAATTGATTAATTAGTAAGAGTGTAATTGTAATTAGTGTTGTGTGTAATTAATTGTGGTTAATTAATAAAGTGTGTTACCGTGTTATTCTTCGTGTTTGGCAATAATTTATCCAGAACCCCAGCTCGTAACACTATTATTATTTTGTATGGATGTAAATGAGAGTCTGAATTTTGTGTTTAGGTGTTTTTATGGATAATTTTCGGTGGAGGACTCCATATTTTCAGATCTTGGTAAATGTCGGATTGTCAAAATATCGTCCCATAAAATAAGTGTGCTTAACACTCTTTCTGTTCTCTTCTAGGAAAGGCCACTATTAAAAAATAAATAGCCACTGACATTCACACAGCGCCATCTAGCTCCAAGTTAAGCGTGAATCCTGTATTATGAGTACTAAACAACGGATAAAACTTATATACATTTTATTTTTTAAATACATGCATATTATACATAGAAGATACCCAGACCATTACAAACAGACATGTTCCATCACACAAATGTTAGTACTGCCCTGGGATCGAACCCGGAACCCTTGGTGTAGTAGTCGACGTCTTAACCGCTACACCAAATGGGTCGTCAACTACTAGCTATGGCTAGTGGAATGACTAATTAAATACCTAAAATCTAACGTTTCTGGTCACGGGCGCAGTGTTGGCCGGAGACACACTTTCAGGTAAACAAATTACCACACGCTACTATGTAAACAATTGAATCTGCTGATATTATAATGTAAATAAAGAACATGCATCTGTTCCGAAAAAAATATTTCACCCTTTCGCAGTCCGTGGTAAATGGATCATATAATTTGCTTGCTCCCTACTGGATGCTCCACATATTTCGCAATTCTTAAACTCGGACATTTGACAAACGACTTTAGAAATGGGATAAGGAAACGCTTGACCTTTGCGACCCGAAGGGACTCGACCAAATGAAATATTCAAGACAGGACTATAACGTCAGGACATGTAATTTTTCAGAAAATATTTATTGTATTTTTCAATTTGATAACGATGTAGGTACGCTGTGATACCATCTAAATACCTTCAAATCAAATGATTTTGCATGAAACATGGTACAATTATTGGTGGTAATATTCAAATGAAGTTCACAAGTTTCGCCAAAAAATGGCATGTAAAAGTTACTTTAGCGATACATATATTAAGTTTAAAACTAGCTAACATGATAAAAATTCTTCTCAAGAAGTCACAACTGTAATTTTTAACAAATAATGTATGATTTATTATATTTAGGCTATTTGGAATCTTATATATTTTGACACACATATTTAAACAATTTTTCATGTATAAAGTGGTTCTAGGTGCTGTCTTAAGTGCTAATATGGATTTCATTTATTTCGAGGTAAATATCACCTGCCCTATTAAATAGGTTAAGATTGTTTCTAACAAATTTGGAATATAGGAAGAGATGCAGAGCGGTATTGGGTCTCGCGCACTCGGCGGAAATACTTTAACCGATTCATAATAAAAGTGTTATCGTTTCGTATACAGGTAGATACTAAAATTAACTACAGATGTATAATCAAATGTGACCAATGCTAAACTATGTAACAATATAATAATGTATCGTAATTTCATATGCATAACCCTAGTCTTTGTGCATAATATGAATACGCACATAGCATACATGCATTTCCTACCACATCTGCTCAGTCCCACGTCCGTATTCCGAATATATTATATTGACTTATATAGGAGTTAAGTAGAGGACCGGGATATTTGGCACAAAATAGGGAAACTTATGTATAGATGTGCACTGCGAAATATAAAGGATCTATTTTTAACTATATTTAAGAGTAAAATAACTCACCGGGAAGGCAAAAATTATACTACGCAGTCTATAACGTATGAAACGAAGAAGAAAAAAGCAAAATGGCCTCTGGTAACCTAACCTACTCGGTCCTCATCATCATCATCCTCAGCTTATTATAATGTCTCCACTGTGGGGCACGAGCCTGCCCGTATAGGTAGTAGGACACGGGGGCCCACTGCGGATTGGCCGACTCACGCCCAACCTTTGAATCTCTTCGCAGGCGTGCGTAGGTTTACTCACAAAGTTTTCCTTCACCGTAAGAGCATCGGATAACGTTACATATAATTTCGAAAATACGTTGGTTCGTGGCGGGATTTGATCCTGCACCTTCTAGATCGGAAGGCAACAGTCCACACCAATGAGCCAACGATGCTCTACCTACCTACTCGGTCTTGACTGAAACGCAATGCTCGCGTTGTATCATGCCGATTTCATATTAAGCTGTGTGTATTTGCTCCTCCGGGTGAAGAGTGTCCATGAGTGGCGATATAACTGTCAGATGAACCGACTGCTCAGGTTTTATAAAAAACAACCTTTTATTATTAACAATGCTATTTTAGTAGATACTTAATATGTAAAGTTAGTTTTTATTCACATTCTTTTTATGATTTTTGCTCTCGTAAGAATACGGGGATAAAATAGGTCGTAAGTGTTAATCTGCTGTGTTAATTATATTATTGTTAAATTAAATAAAAATCTTTTAGTAGTTTTGTGTAAAAGGGGAAACAATTTAACATCCATAGTACGTACACACAAACATTGAAGGTTTTATATTTTAATTAGGTACTGAAATGTTATTATTCAACTCACACAAAAAATCACACATATTATAATTATCATTATGCATATAAAATATGTAGATAAATATAAGGAAAAGTAAAAGTAATTAGCTGGGAAACGAATTTAAATAGAAATACCTGAGTCATCTAGGTAGGTACCCGTGAAATAAGAGTGTTACGCACTTTTGTGTATCGGGGTGAGGGTACTGTAGCTAGTGAAATTACCGGGTATAAGAGACCTATCAAGAGAACAACAACTGTTTATCAGTTGTTAGTCTCCGTCAATGCCAATCTGTCATGGTCAGGCGTATCACTTACCAGCAGGTGAGCGTCCTGACCGTCCTGATCACTTCATAACATAAAAAACCTACACATGCAATATTGTGGCGGTTATTACATTCAGTACTTACTATCGGTTTCAAAAACAAAAATTTTAAATTTTTAGCTAACCTGCATTTCGTAATGTAAAAATGACACTTGCAAAAGCAAATACAACAGAACTCGTGCTATCGACAGACATAATGCATCGAATCGCGCTCAGAATTTGTCCACAACCCTAGAAATGGTCGCGCACTGAATTATTAAGCTGAATTCGCGTCGCATCACCGTAAATAACACCGTGTTAACAACCCATCGAGACATCGATTGTGTTGGCGAATCGATTCAATCGTGCGTGGTTTATTCGGCTTAAATTCACCAGCGTCACTTCATTATTTTGGCAAACATGTATTTTTATGCTATATTATATTATCTGAATCAACTTATCTTATGTTGTGACGTAATCAGGACGGTCAGGATGCTCACCTGATGGTATGTGATATGCCTGACTGCGCCCGTCACCCGAAATAACAAATTAGGTCTGTTATACCCGGTAATTTCACTAGCTACAGTGCCCTTATCCCGTAACACAAAAGTGCATAGCACTTTTATTTCTCGGATGATATCTGGCATTCCGGTAGTACCTACCTAGACAACTTAGTATCGAGTCTACCACCAAATACATTTTTTTGTAAATCCATATTATACATAGAAGGCACCTTTATGTAGGTGGTTATACAGGCAGTGTACTAAAGTCCTGTAAAAAAAATAGTGCATATTAATTAACAAATTTCAATTAAATGTTTATAATATTACCATTTTGTTTTCATTTAGAGAAATTGTTGCGTAGTTTTCGTCTGTTTATGCGTTCCTCTGACTTTGGTCCAGATTACATACTATGTCGGGATCAGTTATCCATTTACATAATTGTATCACGTACTCATATAAATTATATAAACGTGACGCGTTTTCGTAAATAAATATATAAAAATAAAGCTTATAATTTGTTGAGAGTTAAGCTCGTACGAGTGTGTCGTAGACTCTGGTAACAGTGGAAATTATTATTAAATTTTGTTTAATATCATAAAGAAGTCATCCTGTTTTTTTCGGGTAAGATTTCTATGCAAAACAAATGAAGCGTAAATATAAGCGGTTGTTTGTCTTAGCAGTGAACCCCAAGAAACAGAACTATAAATACATTTCAAATTAATATACCTTATGGATGTTTACAAAGAAACCATAACAAATAATATTGAAATCAATATAAAATGAAATGTTCTTATTATTGTAAAAGCTTGTATGGCAAATAAATAAACAAACCCACGTCCGTATTATTATCGCAACTTGCTAATCCGACCAATAAAATTAGTCCTTTCTACTCCAGATGGAATAGAGATTTCAAGTGTCGGAGCGTATTTATCGATATCGACATCATTATTGTAAATCTTTTTTATGCTATAATTTCAAAAGATTTTTTTAAATTTATAGCGTTAGTAATAATAATAAATTTATTTTCAATCACATGGATCACAAATTGAAAAATTAAAACAATCTAAATTAAAAGAATAAATAGAATAATGTCACATAATAATATAACACCAGCCACTAATTCATAATAATAATAATTCATATGCTTATATGCTTTATTTTGTAATATTTTTGTTTGACGTTCCTAAGTACTTCTTGTACGCCCAATTTAATTAAAAGATTATCTTTCATCTGTGTGGAACCTACAACTCTTAGCGCATACTACTCTTTTCATAAGTAAAAGTGTATAACCTAGCGGTCATCGCTTAACATCAAGTGTGACTGAGGTCAAATGTGTTACTTATTCAGAATAAAAAAAACAAAAGGGCAGTATAACAATTAACCCATATACTACGTATGCATCTTTTTTCGAAAAAAATATTTCAGAGACTTTTCGATGTCGATATTATGATTCCCTTCCCTATTTTATCGAGCATCAGCCAATCGGCGCCCTGTCCTATACTGACGTATTGCTAAACATTTTTCTAGCTAAAGCGCGACCGTATTTATTCTCAAATACCAAATCCAATGGATTTGTGAATGCTACCAGAGTAATTTGAGTGGTTTTATGTTTGTAAAAGAATTTGGCGTGCAGTGTAAGGGAACGGATTATTTTGAAGACTTATTATATGAATTTAAATGTTGTAATTGTCTTAGGTTTTTAGATTGAAGTTAACTTTATTAGTTTTGTAGGATTTAATAGATTCCAGTACACAGACATAACCTAGGTTTAGCTGCTCTACACATGAAACTAGGTGTCACTGGACTGAACACAGGTGCAGGGTGCGTTGCACACGGGCGCCGCGGTCCTAGGGGAGCCGAGCGCCGAACGCATTATGAGTTCCTGAGAGGACCGCGCGCTTGCTAGGGCGCTAGGGTAATGTTTGCACACGGCGCCACATGAGCTAGAGACGGCCTGATAAAGTTAATAGTCTAAACTAAAATCGATTTAAATATCTTTAATATGAATAAATAATTTGAATCGCCAAAGCTAATCTCTCGATAGCCGTGCTGGGTGGAGAGGCTTGTACCCTGCAGAAGTTGATTTAGTGGATATACTGAAAAATATGTCGTGCAAAACACATCATCGTCACCATTGCAGCCTACTATAACATTTAACCCTTTGAACGCAAGGAATCCAAACACTATAGAAATTCTATTGTTAATGACGCCTTTATGACGATTAAAAAGGGAAAAGTCATGCTACGGCACGAATACTCCGTCTCGACCTAAGTGATATCACTTCCTCATAGAAAACCGATGTGACACACACTAGCGTTATATTTGTCAACGTCCAACTGCAGAGCAAGGCCTTTCATCTATGAGGAGATCACCGTAATTCCTTACCGTAATGCCTTAATCTCCACACTGGTCAAATAGATATTTAGTGTGGTTAAGACCATATTGGTAGAGTTGAGACCGACGGCTTGATGTGAACTACTTAAAACAGACTGATCTTTCTTCTTTTTAGACAATTAGGGGATTATGCCTGCAATGTTCTAATTTTAAACTTGGAAAAATCACACAAGGTCATCAAATCACGTATTTCAGCTATTTTGTCATACTAAATCACATCCTCGTATCTAGTTTAAAGTCATACTACGATACGTAGCATCCTATTGATATTGTTGATACTAAGTTCATCTAGGTATACTTCCGTGTAACACAATTGAAACGAAATAATTAATACCTATACCGTTAACAAGTGCCCTTGTCTCTCAATGCCCCCTCCATACACCAAATCGTAGGATCTCTAATTGGTCACGTGTCACCACTTGTGACGAGAACTGTACCAGCGAGTATCGGATGTTTTGATCTCGCTGTCGAGTGTTTGACGAATGGAGATTGGATACTCGGGCTGGACAAGTGTTAGCGTATTTGTGTGTTGCGGCAGCCATCTTGGTTTTATTTAAATGAGATATTGCAGAGCAATGTTCCTAACTACCTCAGTTGTGATGGCAGACATGACAATCAATTCAGCGCGATTGAGGATGAAAGAAGTAAGAAATAATTAGATACCATTTCCTTCAGTACTGAAAATGTTAAACATGGAGCCAATGTTGTCACACTATCGATAGTTGACATCGAAACTCATCTATCATACCGATAGCATCAGTATTATTAATAGTGTCGATAGTAACAAGCAATATTATCGAAACGTTTGATAGTCTATTAGGAATTATGTAGGTACTATCTATACTAACGAAATAATTTGTAGTTGTTAAAACTACCGATAGCGTAAATCTGGGGGCACGGCAGTGCCCCCGCCAAGTCGAGCGCGAAGCAAACACTGCCGTACCATCCTTTACAGGATCCATTTCGCCGCATTTTAGGCCCCGATTTGAGAACCTTAGATAATACCAGAGCGCTGAAATTTCGTCATCTAGTAAGATATAATAACTTACTTTAAATCCAAAATTTCAAGTCTGTAGGTCATTTAGTTCCGACGTTAAGCGAAAGCAAAGTTTCGCATTTTCGACAGACACTCACTCACTCACTCACTCATGATCATCAAAATAGAACTAGTACTTCCCATTAACTCAGAAAGCTGAAATTCGGTACAGAGTTAGGTTTAATGGCTACATAAAGGGAAAATTATGAAAACTTCGAAAATCGAAGATCTGGAGTACCTGGTGACCTTGCTTAGATAACAAAATCATCAAATAGAACTAGTACTTCCCATTAACTCACAGAGCTGAAATTTGGTACAGAGTCAGGGTTTAATAGTTACATAAAGGGAAATCTATAATAATTGGATAATCGAAGATTGGAGTACCTGGTGACCCTGCTTAGATAACAAAAGAGCCCAGCCAAACTATAAGAGATTGACATACCGCCTTTAACAATATATATTTAACATGTGGGCCGCTTCATCCGATGGTCAAAAATCGGGGGGTACGGTAGTGCCCCGCCAAGTCGAGCGCGCTAAGACCAATACAAAACAGACTGTTGGTGCACACAATATTTGGTAGGTCTGCCCGGGGATCGAACCCGGAACCCTTGGTGTAGTAGCCGACGTTTCAACCATTACACCCAATGGGTCGTCTAATATTCCTTTCAAGTTTCTACAAAAAAGAAGTAAATCCCACAAAAACATTCTGTAAAATTCTAGCCAAGTCTCGATGGAGCTGCTTGATTACTCTAAAAGTAATGATCAAGACAAAGACGTGCCAAGTCTAAGGTTCCTTACTGCAATTAATTTAATTATTATGGTTAATGTTGTGTGACTTGGCCGTTGAATATTCTTTATAACGTTAGTGGCTTTATCAAGCCTACAATCGATGGGCTATTGAATCACCGTTTTCCAAGTGGCAAATTTGTACCGTCAATGGAGGGTTCTGGCGACAGATTGGTGCAATGGTGTCATGAAGCACCTATTTTGTATCCTTGTGTACTCTTCAACGGCCAAGTCACACAACATTAACCTAATAATATTAATTGCAGTAAGGAACCTTAGACTTGGCACGTCTTTTGTCTTGTTTCATTACTTTTTAGAGATAATCAAGCAGCTCCATCGAGACTTGGCTAGAATTTTTACAGAATGTTTTTGGTGGGATATTTATTACTAAATTTATATAAATAAGTTCAATACAATAAATGGAATGAAAATGTCAAATGTAAATAATGAATAGCACAAATAAAAATGTCAAAAGGCTGCCCGACTTAAATATCCCATCAGATTATAAAAATAATTGTCAAGAAGCCAAGCATTTAAATTCTTTTTAAAAAGACGAAGTGGCAGGGTTTTAAACTCATCAGGCAGTTTATTGAATATTTTTATTGCCATGGGGAACATATTGTTTTGATAAAAATTTGAGTTGCATTTAGGAAAATATAATCGACTTGCATGTCTTGAACGAGTTGAGAAAGTTGCAGCATGAGTCTTAAAATAGTTAGGAAATTGTCTAACGAACATACATATTTCACGTATATATATGCAAGGCAACGGGAGTACCTGTAGTTTCTGGAATAATGGTTTACAACTTTCCAGAAACAAGGCGACACATACTGCCCGCACGCATTTCTTTTGTACTTTAAATGCTTTGTCTATATCTACAGAGTTACCCCACAAAGGCAGACCATACAATAATACTGAGGACACATATCCATGGTAGGCGTGATTTCTGTGATATTGTTTTCCTTAGTCTCTTTAGGGCATAGACAAATCTATTCAACTTAGTGCACACTTTTTCTACATGCTTCTTCCAGTTCAGATGTTGATCAATTTCAATTCCGAGAAATGTGCTGGATTCCACAGTGTGTATATCCTTATCCCGATAAGTAATGTTAATATTACTACATTCCATCTTATAATTTTTGAATTGAATAAGCTTTGTTTTATTGATATTTAATAATAGATGATTTGTATTTAGACATGTCACAATAGTATTAATAGAATTATTTATTTCATGTTCAAATTGATATTTATTGTTACATTTAAAAAGAATAGTTATGTCGTCTGCAAATAAAATACATACTTGTACATTACTTTAGGTAAGTCATTGACATAGAGTAGCAAAATCAAAGGACCGAGTATACTTCCTTGTAGTACACCACGGTTAACCATTTTGAACGTTGAACGACATTGTTCCTTATGAAATGTACTGTTTTCCCCGTCTTTATGAATCAGTCTAGAGACTTCCGTACACTGTTTCCGATCTTGTATGTAGTGCTTAAGCCACGTGTGGGCAGTACCCCGGATGCCATATTTTTCAATTTTGTTAATTAATATTTCGTGATTTATTGCATCAAACGCCTTACTCATATCGACAATAAGACGCTAAACGTTTCACGCTAACAAATTTTTTATATTGCTGTTACTTTATATTTATTAGTTGCGTGTTTATTATCACATCAACAGTAAACAGGCAAATATTAGAATCAAATACACTAAAATTATAATTGCTACTGATATAATCAAAACTTTGTGATTTGTATGGATGTACCACGGGCAAAGGGAATAATCAATATGGTAAAATTAGTGTGAATGATGCCGCGAAACAACACTGTTAAAAGAATGAAAGAAAAATATTGATTCTTTGATACAATACAATACAAAAAGATGTTTCATTATACATCACAAAAGTGCCGCAGAATGGGCACCTATTCAGCATTAAGTCAAGTAGTCCGTGAATACCTCGACGCAGATCTTCTTTAGATCCGTTTCTTGAAAGGATGATGTTGTACCACCACAACACACACACACACATATAACCATACACCAATTACTTAAAAGGTCGAACATTAAACCATCGTATATGTAATATAGTTCTCATCATCAGCTCATTAAACGTCCCCACCGTGGGGCTCGAGCCTACCCGTATAGGGTGATTAGGCCTTAGTCGTCCACGCGGGCCCAGTGCGGATTGGACGACTTCACACACAACCTTCGAATTTCTTCGCAGGCGTGCATGAAGGGTTCCTCATGATGTTTTCCTTCACCGTTAGCGTCGGATAACGTACATATATTTTCAAAAATTCGAAAACACATTGGTACGTGTCGGAATTTGAACCTCAGCCCTCCCGGTAGGAAGGCGACAGTCTACACCATTGAGCTACCGACGCTTTTATATATATATATATATGTAGTTCAAGCAGCAGCAATTACATGTGATAATTTTAATATCTAAAACCAGATCGCTCGAAATTCACTCCGTAAGTACACCAGCATTATCAACTGTACGACATACGAAAATCTGAACTCATACGTATTCGAGAGGATTATCTAGCTTTCGACTCGTTGCTCGAAACTTTCAGATCAATATTGTTAATGCAAATTCTTGAATTTGTGAAGTAACGAAACGGCGCCATCTACTCGGATTGGAGCCAGTTATTTGTTTGTGGTTGGAATGCCTTCTTTGTTATGCGGGGATTGGTTTTGTTTAGATTGTCTAGAAAGTATAAAGTTAAGGTAAACTTTGCCGGGAAATTTGTTTTGAATATTTCACAATAGTATCTATCGGTACTGGTTAAATGAAATCTAATTGAATAAGCTTAGATTATAACCAATTATCTCAATAACTCCATACAAACATTTTTGTATTTACATTAATGTTCTCCTCTTCTAAATTAGACACTGATGGTAATATTCTAAAAGTGCTTATTATGATAATAAAATTGTTTTTAGAGCACTACTATTTTATTGTGCAAGATCTGTTTTACGTTTAATTCAATTCAATTTAATTCAAATCATTATTTCGAATAATTAAAATCCATTAAAATTGAATTAAAATAAATAAGATAAAAAAGGATAAAATTACTTAACTACAATAAAATAAACTGTGATCAATATTAAAATTATAAAAATATATACGAGTATACGAGTAGTTTCACTATTTAAGCCATAAGGCCTCTACTCATGAACCTAGGTCTTCTACTATGTCCTATTTCTGTGGCAGTTACGAGTCACCTGTGTCAGTTATGATCTGTGCTTTAATTAGTTTTCTATCCATATTGCAATTGAATGTTTATTTATTTATGTTCATTCTGTGCCATTTATTTATGTTATCCACTTGAATTTTTGTACATTGCAATTTGCTTGTTGACCCATACTAGTTGAGGCCTGTGTTACACGTATTGCAAAACACAATAGCACCGCGATCTAAGAAACACGCAATGCCATCTGTTGGCTCCGATTGTACAACTTTGATAAAACATTACCTATTCTAACAACTATAATATACATTATCGCATAGCAGTAGTTACTTTGACTGGGTGAACTGTTTACTGGGTTGCTGATTTATTGATTATAAAGCAAATATTTATATATACAACATGTAGGGCATGATTACTTTGGCAGAAGACCTCTAAAGCGGTACATTTAAATAATTTCCCAAATGGAATTAAATTCAAGAATTAGATATGAATCTAAAACGTGTCGGCCGTCACGCGAGTTGTCCGCAGCGTGGCCCGAAATAATTGCGCCTTTATTAATTTGCCCTGATAACAGATAAGATATGGAGCTTTTAGCATAGAAAGGAGATCTTTTAATGTACTCAAAGTAACCCTGGTCCATTAGGTGTATAATGTAAGCAATTACCGTTATATTTTCTTATCGAGGAACAATATTATATACCTATTTATCTTGCCTTTTAGAATATTTTTATGACTACAGACAACAAAACATTTTAATTGTCGAATTGTCAAGTAAAAACAAATATTGAAATTGATTTTTCAAAGACTATATTTTTAACTTCGTGATTAATATACATTATGAGCTTTAAAGTTGCCACATAATTTATAGCCCCAAAATGTAGTAGCCACTCATTACAAAATTCTATGACATTCTAAAAATACAGTTTATGCGATATTATGGACGACGGTGTCTTTATTTTATCACTTCGGGAGACGTGGGTTTCATTAGATTCGTTTCTAGTTCTACTCTCCTCTCTATTCTATTCGGTGAAAATTATTTACTATTTAATACCGTGGAGCATCGCTATTATCTCTCTTTTGTGTAGAAACTATAAAACCAATCATGTGAAACATTGTGTATTGAATTTTATAAGTGTTAATTGTTATTATAATATTCAGCTGTACCAGCCTTTACTGAATTACTATATTATCACTGACCTAATTTAGGTCCTAATAACCTAAATGCTTTTTCAACTTCTATGCTCCAATAAATTATGAGGTCATTGAAAAGATATTGAAAATATCCATTGACACCTCCAAATTAAGCATTAGTATGTAATATGGAGCCTAACCAACGGATAAACATACTTATATTTTTGTAATCACATATTTGTATACATAGAAAACACCCAGACCCATATAAACAGACAGGTTCATGCAAACACATGATTTTACTGCCCGGGGATCGAACATGGAGCCCTTGGTGTATAGTCGACGTTACATCTGAAAAAAAGAATAAAAAGTAGTAATGCTGAAAAACACAGAATAATGCTATTGCAAATATATATTTTCAATAAATTATAACAGATCATAGCCTTTATGTTAATTGTCATTTTTTCAAAACTACGAGCGTGGTCACCAGAACAAATTACTATGCGCTATATACAACCAACAGCGTCTTTCCATTTAAAGAACGCTCTAAAGAGTCTCAAAGATCTACTTAAGACGTAATATTCTCGAGAGGATGCAAATATCCCATCGTCCGAGTGGCGAAAGCGTCAGTCTAATTCAATTCGCTGCTGCGAAATATCCAGGTCACTCCTTACGTACCTGTAAATAGAATCAGAAATGCATTAAAACGCGCCGCCTTCAATGGTTTTTAATTTAGTTTCAATGAAAGCTGATTTCACTGTAAACGAGTTAGGGAACAAGTTGTCGTTTTCTGGCGTCTCGAAAGCGACGGTTATTAAGCGCCATTTGTATTGGACAGGTTAAATTAGATTTCTTCTTATTGAGTAGGCGCAGTCAGGCCTTTGATAAAAAAATTGCCGTGGTGTCGGAGTTTCTTGATCACCTTATGACTTTGTCGAAAGTAAACCAATTGTAAAAGTCTCATTCAGGCAATCTCATGATTTAACTTACAATATCAAACTAAATATATTACTTAACTGTGATAATTCTAACCAAGATAATTTTAGCGTGTATTCTTTCCAATTTATTGTGAAAGACGGATCGAGCTTTAAACGCAATGGTTAACTTTAAGATCACTGTAGTAAATTTTACTATCAGTATCATTATTATTTTATAAAATCTCCACTGCTAAACATGGGCCTCCCCTAATAGATTCCACGCGGACCGAGCCCAGAAGTTGACATCCATTTGCTACTAGCCACCTTAACCAGGTCAATGTTCCATGTGGGGTCAGCCTACTCTTTTTTTACCGTTGCGAAGGCCTCCCTCAATGGCTCTCATGGAGGGCATTCACTAGTGCACTCAAAAGCCATTTGAGACCATCACATTAGACAGTTCATAGGACCATGACGTTCGGTATGTGGAAAATATTTAATTATAATTTCGAGCCCTTTTCTTGGTAACTGACATATTGTTAGTACTGTTTTTGCTGCAAATAAGATCTTCAGTGAGGATTGCGTCCGTGTAAGTAATTAAGCGTAGCGTGGGACGCCCTCCGACCCAAAGGACTGATGTCTTGTCAATCATCATCATCATCATCAGCTCATTAAACGTCCCCACCGAGGGGCACGAGCCTACCCGTATAGGGTGATTAGGCCTTAGTCGTCCACGCGGGCCCAGTGCGGATTGGACGACTTCACACACAACCTTCGAATCTTCTTCAGGCGTGCATGAAGGTTTCCTCACGATGTTTTCCTTCACCGTAAGAGCGTCGGATAACGTATATATATTTTTCGAAAATTCGAAAATACATTGGTACGTGTCGGGATTTGAACCTCAGCCCTCCCGGTAGGAAGGCGACAGTCCACACCACTGAGCCACCGACGCTCATACGTCTTGTCAATACTGTGATATATTGCAAAAAGAGCGGGAGAGATGTAGTTTATCACAAATGTGTGTTCAAAAGATGAAAATTTTATTTTAATGAAAAAAAAAACCAGCTTATTTTTACAGCTTTTACAGTTTATTTATTTGTGTTTTTATAAGTAGAATTTACCTTAAACGAAATCATATTTACGAGTTTACAATTCAATTTTAGTAAGGGTTGAACAGTTTGAGTACTTCTCCTTTGTGCGATCCTGATTACAAGTTAAAGTTTCTTCAGTAATGTATGAGGGCCAATATCCGGCGTCCATACATCAAACAAGGTCTTCGACTCGTATTTGTCACGTAGGCCGCGTGTTTCCTGTGGGAGTCGACAGAGGCCGCCTCTAATTTTTTGTCAAAGAAAAATCAGACTCGCTGTTTTTTCCGCGAGAATCTTTATGATAAAGGGAATGATATATAGTGATTGTTTTTTGGTTCGTTCCATTAATACTTTTCTTGTTTCAAAGTATCAATGTTATTAGTTTTGGTTTCTTTTGTCTGCTTTTGTATTGTTCACATGTGTTTTATATGCTGGATTTGTCGTTTTGTTAGTAACAAAAGAAGTCTGATTATTCAAGTCTTGTTGTGACAATTTGTCTATATTATAGAGTTTTGTGTGGTGTTTCAATGTAGAATTTTTAATTTTTATCCGGTAATTACTACAAATAGATTCTTAACAAAGCTAGTTTGATACCGTTTTTTTTTGTATCAAGCGCTTCATTTTTCATACTGTGCAAATTTGATTAAGGTTTGGCTGAAGTAAATAATTCCTTAATTATTTTCATCTTTGTATATTTTCACAAAATAAGATCTCTTTTAACAGTTATTTCTACAATGTTTTAATTACCATCATATCGATGTTAATCCAATAAAGTCATCATCCACCGGCTACTCCCAAATTGTTTTCCATTATCTTCGAATTCCATCAAATTCTAATCGAAATCACCGAAGTTAACGTGAAGTTTTATCGGTGTATTTATCTAAAAAGCGGGAGAACTCTGGCTGGTAGGTATCCATTTTGAATTTCATGAATATTAACTGGGAAATTGTTTAGGCGGTGACGTCCGACGATCTTCGGCTAACGTGCCGTGTGATTCGAATATCGTTCGCGATATTTTTGGGACTGGATATGCAAAAGTTATTGAAGTGCATTTAAGAAGTGTATTTGCAGAAATGTAAACTTAGTGACAGGCTAATGGTTTAGCTTGTAAAAGATTATCTTTACCACCATACTTTTATATCATGCCAGATAGGTTTCGGTTCACAGCTCACCAGTCAGTAATATTGTTTAGTCTTAAGTTGGAGACAGGCCGTGAAATGATAGGATACTGTGGCTTATAATCTCTATGCCATATTTCTTATGTATGTTTCTCAAATATTTTGCAGACAAAGTCAAACCAATCATACCAGACACATTACCTATCTCTATTGTTGGTCGCCAAAACAAAGGGTATTATTATAAAAAATATATTTCTGCCAACGTTTCACTATTCTGCGCTTAATATTCCGGTGCTCCACTTGTCTCATTCAGCCTCCACCATACGCTTACCAAGATATGATCTCCAATACAGAGCTCGTCTGATTCAAAATTGATATACTAGGATATTTTTAAATCTATTTTAGACTAGATCTAATTATCCACTCAACAATGACCTCTGTGGGATTGAAAAGTAAGGCATATTATGAAATAATAATTTGTAAGATAAACAAACAAGTGATAGAGAATAGAAGGAAGGGGGGGAAGGGTCTTTGCATATTACCAGTAAAGGATTATTTATTATTTAGTTAATTAATTATTTTATGATAACTATCATTGTCTTCTTTATCCTAAAGTTTGCCAAGAAGAGATCGCTTGTAGCGATAAGGCCGCCTTTGCCCACTGTATTGGTTTTAATGTTTTTGTGTTTGTATTTAATTCATTGTAAGCAATAGTCTTTCTATTATCAAACGAACAAATTAAGACTTTGAAGATATCAAACGCATCAAGAATTTGCGTTGCCCTCTTAACTCAGTTTTTAAAGCAATGTTATTTTAAAACGCAAAGTTTGAACACAAAAGATTCCCTATATTTACTATGGAATTCCAAATGTTCTCAGACCGAACACGCATGGCACGCTTTGCTTCAAATAAGTCTAGACTTTCCGAAAAATTCGGCTCCGAACGAATTCACAAAAGGTGCACGTAAAGTGCGGTGAACGTTCGAGAGTTATTCGCGTTCAGTTGGAATTGAACGTCAGAGAATATTTTATATTCAAATTGATGTTGTTTAATGCCATTTTGTATTTAACGTAGGTAAAATCTATTTTATACAAGGATATCTGGCACAAAATAAGGAAGATATAAATAAATAAATATTAAATAGTTCACTGACATTCACACACCCATCTAGCCTCAAGTTAAGCGTGAAGCCTGTAATATGGGTACTAAACAACGATAAATAATAACATTTATAATATTTTGTAAATACGGACCTCTTATACATAGAAAACACCCAGACCATTACAAACAGACATGTTCATGCACACAAATGTTGCAAACACGGAACCCTTTGTGTTGCAGTCGACCTCTCAACTGAAACACCAAATGGGTCGTCATATAATGTCCAGCAGTGAACTGCGTAAGGTTAAAAGAAAAAAAACAAGGTAACAACAACAAAAACCGTTACTCTAATGCTGGAATAACGAGTGTCGGTGGCTCAATGGTGTGGACTGTTGCCTTCTACGGGAGGGCGCAGGATCGAATCACGCCACGTACCAATATGATTTCGATTTTTTGAAATTATATGTATGTTCTCCGACACTCTAACGGTGAAGAAGAACATCGTGAGAAAACCTGCGCACGCCTGCGAAGAGATTCAAAGGTTGTGCGTAAAGTCGTCCAGTCCGCACTGGGCCGCGTGACGACTAGGCCTATACACCCTATACAGGTACAGGCTCGTGCCCCTCGGTGGGGACGTTTAATGAACTCTACGGTTTCCCCGTTCCACGAACCTAACATCGTATCACGCAGCGATTTTAACGATCAAACTACTAGACTATGAAAGTGCGGCCTTGAACTGTATTCTGCTATGAACAGACTTTAGTATACCAGAGTTCATTGTCTTACATTAGTTAAGGTGCTTTTAATTGTTGAACGTTTTTAATGCACAGCGCACACAATATAGAGTACAAATTGGAAAGACGACTGATTGATTGGTTGCGCATAACAAAAAAAAGTTTATTCACATTGACTAAAACTTTTCTGAGACGTAACATTGTTTCCTACACTTGGCTATTTTATAAAATAAAACATATTGCTTTGGCGTAAAAGTTGTTGTGGACCAGAATATTATTATTACGAACAAAGGTTAGTTCGTAATAATAATATTCTGGTCTAAGTGATGATGATGATGATGAAAATAAGAAATCGATCCTATTGACCACCCATCTGGTGTAATGATTGAGACGTTCTATTACATCCAGGGTTCCTGGTTCGATCTATGGACAGTACAAACATTGGTGTGCATGAACATGTCTGTTTGTATTTGTTTGGGTGTTTTCTATGTATAATCGGTATTTATTTACAAAAATAAAGTATATAAGAAAAGGTGCCTTGACCAATTTTCCCCTACCAAACCTTTATGATTAACATGAAATCCATAAATTAAACCGTTATTAAGAGTCCCTGCTGGCAATACTCCCCTTATATTCACGGTAAATATCACAGTGAGGTGGATAATTTATATGAGAAAGGCTTGAAGATTAGGGCCATAATGGACGCCATACATTACCCCGCTGGAGTCCGCTTTACGTGTTCACGTCACTGCTTTGGTTGCGGGAAGGTTAAAAACCTTACATAAATAACTGTGTTAATAAAGTGCAATATAATTATCCTATTTTCTAATCAAGTTCTAAAGTATGTAAATAAATCAATCATTAGTATGTAAATAAATCAATCAATCATATAACATTTATACAGCGCTATCTATTCCCAAACTAAGCATGTAGCCTATAATATGGATACTCAACAACGGATACAAACACACTAAAATACTTNAGGACGCATGAGACAGAGTATCCGACTTTATCGAAGATGGCCCTTGATTTTCTCTCAATACCTGCAACTTCGGTACCTGCTGAGAGATTATTTTCTAAAGCATCATTAGTAATTAGAAAACATAGAAAAAGGTTAAGTGATGAGTCAGCCAGATGGTTACTTTGTATTAATTCTTGGTCAAAAGAATTGATATAAAGTAACATAACCTTATGATAAAGCTGTTGTGTACTGTTATGTTTGATTTGTGTTGTATTATTTTTTATTGAAATAAATGATAAATCGTAAAATTATTTTATTAAATTTCATATATGTTTCATGTATGCGCGTTCGTATGGGTTACTTGTCAACCCGAAAAAGTCACAGGCAATGATCATTGGTGGTAGGCGTACGCGTAGTTCTCTTGACATATCCTCTATTTCTTCGGTACTTCTGGACGGTGTCCCTATATTGTTTTCTGACTCTGCGAAAAATTTGGGGGTTATCTTCGACTCTCATCTGGATTGGAGCTCCCATTAAAAGAAGTTAGCCGTAAAGTATATTATACATTCCATACATTAAAATGTCTGCAGTGGTTCTTACCCATGGCTACTAGAATTACTCTTGCCCACTCTCTTATTCTTCCATTAATCGATTATGCTGACGTATGTTATCTGGATGTCACTGAAGACCAATTAAACAAACTTGAACGCCTTCAAAACCTTGCCATTCGGTTCATTTATGGTCTCAAAAAGTATGACCATGTTTAACGTTTTCGATCTGAGCTTAAATGGTTACCCATTAGACTTCGTAGAAATACTCGGATACTTTGCTTTCTCTACAATACACTTTACAATCCATCTTATCCAACGTATCTTAAAAAACGGTTTTCCTTCGCACGTGAATTAACTATTCCTTGTAGATCCCACCTGAGTTCTTCACTTAAATTTCCAACCCATAAATCCGACTTTTTTTCTTACTCCTTCTCCGTTCATGCAGTGAGGTTGTGGAATTCCTTACCATCTAATATTCGCGATAGCAGTAGTATTTCCTTATTTAAAAGTCGTGTTAAAGAATACTATCTTTCTTCTATTCCATAATATAATTGTGTTTTAAAAATCCATAAACATATTAAGTTTTTGTGCTTTTGTTGAAATTTAAAAACCTTTACCTATATGTTTATAATTTCTAAATTTAAGTTTTCTTTTTTCTTTATATTTTGACTAATATATAGTAATAATGTATTTATTATATTATTTGTTAACCTCTGTATGTATTATGTGATCTGTGTGTGTATGTATGTATATGTATGTGTATATATATTTATGTATATATGTGTGTGTGTATGTATGCAGTATATGTGTGCACACTGTCTGACTCTCACACTTAATTTTCTTTTTTTTAGGCCTGTTGGAAGAAATTTCATAATGAAATAAGCAGTGCCTTTGTACAATATTTTCCATGTACCTGTTTTTTATTGTATAACTGTGTGCATAAATGATTAAATAAATAATAATAAAAAAAAATAAGTTGAAGGTTCAATCTTTCTAGACAGATATTGTTCTTTAAAATACAGTCAAGTTATTGTGATTAATTTGTTTATTACATGTTTTAGAAAATGTAAGCTTATTTGCTAAGACATGTAAAAAACAAATTGGAATGTGGAAGTAACTGTTTCTTAATTATAAGACATTATTATTAAGAAACAATTACTTCCATGAAAAACGACATATAGGTCAGTTGATTTTTAAAATTTCTTATCAAATCTTCAGTAATTTATTAATCTGCTGGATCTTTACTATGGCTATGTTAATTCAAGCTCACAACGTTCCAATTCTAATACGTTTTTCTAAGATTTAAAATAAACTTTAATAAAAAGTTATAGACTAATAGGTAATTGCAAGACTTGCAAGACTCTTGCTGCAAGATCAAGACTGGGAGCGCCAGACCAAGAGCAAGACCAGGTGTATCTATGTAAAGTTAAGTTGCTAGCGTTAAACAGTAAAAGATAGGAGCAACTATGACACCAATATCTTAGCTATTTCTATATCGATAAAGATAAGTGTGTGAAAGTTGAGAACTTAAAGAAGTAATCGTATGAATTCCCTAATGTAGCTAGAATACAGAACATAATTATTGTAAAAAGAAAGAGTAAATGAACTTCTATAAGTTATTATAGTTTCTTAGGAAAGAAAAGTTATTGGATAAAAAAAGACTGATAAGAATAGTTGTTTGTAATTTGGAAGGAGTTTTTCAATATCATGAAACACATAATTCAGAAGGATGCTACTAATACTAAGGATGAATGTGCTGAACGGCATTCGCAAGCTGCCTCAGATCTTTACCTCAACGATTTCGAAATGCTAAAGACGAAAGGCTTTGAGTTAGCATCTTACCTGTAATTGCATAGCATGATAGACATGAGCACTAACTGCAGGTTTAGTTAATAAAAGGAAGTTATTTGTAAGAGAATCAAAGTCAATCACTAGCTCGTCAAATCTGCAACTTAAAATGACAGTGGACGGTCAAGTCTATCAGTAACCAATAACCGTTAGGTGAGTTATTAAGAGGGCACCGCGTCTTGGCAAGCGTAGAATAGGATGCCCTCCTACCTGTTGGACCTACGATTTGGTTTGGTGGAGGTTGGTTAAGAAAAGCGGAGTATTGGGATATTTTGCGGTGCTCAAATGGAAGGAGACCTATGTTCAGCAATTGACTGCGATAGATTCAAAAAAGAAGAGATGGCAGTAACCTAAATGAAAAACGTCTGTATATATAAAAAAAAACAACAATAAAAAAGGAAATTGATTATTTATTAACAGAATATTGATCGTAAAGATATTGAAGTGACTTAGTACTTCGGAGTGCAAAATAAGCTGCTAAAAAGGTATTGGTGAACATTTTATTTAAAAAGCTATCAACAAAAAACAAAACAGAAACATATTACGATGAGACTATGACGAGAGTTTTTAAATTATATGCCCAAGTTGAGTCATTTCTATGTTTTATATTCCTTTTTTTAAAAAAATTGAATATATATAAATTTATTTTTAAAAAATGGAATATATTACTATATTTACACCATTTTAAACTTTTTTGTTTAAAATCCTACCAATGTAGGACTAAAATTACGCAATTTTTTCCAAAACAGAGTCCCGATGTGAAACCGGTTTTCTTTGAAATTGCTATCAAAATTGTAATAAAAAGAAAGATTTCTTTAAAATTTAGAATACTAAAGTATTAAACATTAATACGCAAACATACCATCGAATTGCATTAATAATAAAGTAAATTATCACATTTTATGACACACTAAACTTAATGATTTTTTTCGTAAGAACGAATTATTTCTAAATGGTGTTATTCAAAGCCTTATATTTTAAAAAGTACTATTGTGCTATGTAATATACTAATATGCTTATGTGTAATACCAATAACTAGATAATATAATAGGCTGAGTAAATCACTTGCCAGAATTTATGTATCTTACACAGTATTTTTTGAATCTGCAAAAATGTAAAGTAAATCGTTCTCGCAAAACTTTAAACGCGTTTTCCCAACAATCTTGTTTTTTGAGTTAACGCAGTTTATTATTAAGCGTGCGATATATGGAAGATAAGAAAGGTGTAACAAAAACACCATGGCTCTCCTAACAATAAATCATGATTTTACTTACATCCAGTATTTAAACATATAGGATCACGTATTAAACAATCACTGAATAACTTATTTATCCTTCCCGAACAAATTTATTGCTCATTTTATTGTTGTAGTTTAAATACGCTAACTTGTTTTAAAATGTTATACAATAGCCAAGTCAAACCTGATTTCGGGAATGTCGTCCACGCTAGTACATTAATCTATTTCGCAAGAATAATAGCTGTAATTAGTTAATGTATTATAAATTAGATAAATATGTCATTAGATAAGTACGTTCAAGGTTCAATTTTCACTGTAGTTATGTAATCTATACATATAAATAAAATTGGAGTGTCAGTTTGTAATATCAAAATATATATTTTTTACCACATGTATATTTTTATTCATACGATGACAAGAAAAAAACTTGAGTTTCAGTTCAATGTATAAAATATATCATTCTTTTTAATGAAAAACATGCCTATATAATAGAATTAATGCTTGCCCAAATACTTTTTACCAAAGTACAATGACATTACTTGTATTTTATATAGTCGTTCAAAATCTGCGGGTAGTTTGTTATTAACTTACAGTGTTTACGTCTTAAGATGTTTGTACGGTTAAGATTCCCGACTAAAGAAAATATATTTCACGCTAATTTGAAACGAGTTTGGACATTACATATTATCATCAGCCTATAAGGGCTCACTGCAGGGTATAAACCTTCCCCCACAGCATAACTATGGGAGTAATCTATACTGTCATCGGAAAATAATAAGAATCGCAAGTTGATTATTTTCCTAGGAAATTTATAACTTTTTATGTTTGTATGTCTCTAATCCGCCATAGTAAAATCTTTCTCGTTCCTTGTCGTAGTGCCTGGGCTCTGCCAGGTCCAATTCCTCTTAGGATTCTTCTTGAAAAAAGAATAAATCAAGAAGAGTCCCTCCATTTTGAGGAAGTGGACTAGCATCTGCCCCCTGTTCCTGCGCCCCAACACGTGAGGTCCGATTTTCGATTCGTCGTGTTTTTGTATGTACTCTAACTTTAGCCTTGAAATCATGCATGGCATTGGAGATAATATGGCTTAAATCCCTTTGTCAGAACGTGACGAGGTCAGCGCATATATCTGTAGCTCCATAACGCAACCCGGTTCAACACACTACTGATTTCCACAATGTTGTTAACCAGGGTTTGTGCCCCAGATAACCGATACCACCTTGAAATATCCGATCACCTTCTCGGAAGTTGAGTACTCGTAAGTGTCCGGAGTCAACGGTTATCGTGTTCTTCCCCGCTCGTATGCTCCAGTTTATCCGATTTAACTATTCTGCTAGTACGGAGGGGTGATGATCCAGCCGTAGCGTGCGTCCATATCACCATATATTATATCATTTAATTTAATTTTGCATTCTTTAATTCAATTGCATCTTTATATTAAACTTGGGGAAACAGCCGGCGCAGCGCGGTGGCCTTTTTTTTTTTCTTGACTTATTGCTCTTGGCCGCAGGTGGCCTTCACAGCTTCACCGGACAATTGGCGAGCGCAGATGGCTCTCAGCCCAAAAATTTATGCAACGGGCCTTAGGGTGTCCCAGAGTGGGACGCGAACCTCGGCTTGGGCGTTGCTGGGGGAGGGCTAGGTAACCTAGTATACGTTTGGGCAGAAAAACGTGCCGTGGCACGTGCCGGTATCGTGAATAGGGACTGGTCGAACCTACAGGATTCGCGGCGAAGGCCCCCGCCGGCGCGACGGAATCTCGGTCTTGATGTGTTTCGTGTGTTCTGAAGCAATTGAGATGCTTTACGCTTTTTGTCTGTCGCAATGGCAACAGTGATCGGATCATATAGGATATATTGGCGCGGTGGCCTACGAAGAGCGAGTGAGAGTAGTGAGACAGTAAGAAGCGACTACGCGGGCGACGGCCGACGAGTGCGGTAGACTGTCGTCTATCACCGTTGCGTCGAAGCAGTTAACGATGTCGAACGCTTAGTCGTTTAGTGAGTCTTGTTTATTTATGTTTCATTAAAAAAATACTTTGCAACTCGCCATTTCTTTTTTTTTGCTGTTGGCTGCGGATGGCCTTCACAACTTTACCGAATACGATCGCGGGCCGCAGTTTGGACAGTTTTACAACCGCTGGTTTTAGATAAAGTAGTGTTGTTCTGCGTGGCAGCCGCGCTTTGCGTGAACTGCGCGCTTTAACGTGATATATTATACCGCAGATAATACGGCGGGGCACAGCTAGTGTTACATAATGTTATAACCAATTTGAGAGCGTCACGTCGGTGGCTCAATGGTGTGGACTGGTGCCTAAGTTTTATAATGTTAACATTATAAAATTACTTGTTGTTATATTTGAAAGTATTTAAAGGTGCAAGCAATACGATAAAATGTAATTAGCAAACGAGTTGAACAATCGTTTCCTAATAACGGTTGGTATGACGTCTACGGTTATTAACAGACCAGAGATCACTTTGAGTGGAATGTCGATACGGGAGGTCTTAGAACGACTTTCTTTTGCACAAAAAGCTATTGACGAAAAACAGTTTGGAAAAAGTGGCTTCTTCTATTATATCGGAGTCCCTTCAACATCACATCATATTTTTGATGCAAATCAACAACACGTTGATGGGTATTCATATGGCAGTACAGATGGTAGACACAGAAAATATAAGGTGTTGCCATGCTGATGCTTAACTTATCATGTTTAATACAGCAATATTATATTCTTGTCTGTTTGTCATGCAGTGAGCGTGAATGGACGAAGACTCGGTGGGGATAACTGTACCTTAAAACAATATATTTTCTATTGTCTTTCCGGCATCTTTCCAGACTCCTGGAAAGAAGCCACAGTTATTGGCATCCCCAAACCGGGCAAACCCAAAAACGAACCCTCCAGTTATCGTCCCATAAGCCTCCTTAACGTCATCGGAAAGCTTTACGAACGAATAGTCCTTTCTCGGCTGCGCGACTTTGTACAGTCGCAAGGCCTGTTGCCACACGAGCAGTTCGGTTTCCGTCCGAAACATTCGTGTGTGCACCAAGTGCACCGCATAGTAGAGTACGTTTACACCCGTTTTAACCGTTTGCGTCTCATAGAACGGGCGCTCTTTTCTTCGACGTGGCGAAAGCCTTTGATAAAGTCTGGCACGCCGGCTTTATTTACAAGCTGTACAAACTTAACGTGCCCCGACGTCTCGTGCTCATCATACGAGACTTTTTATCGAATCGTACCTTCCGCTATCGAGTAGACGGTACTCTGTCTAGGCCCCATCCCCTGCGTGCAGGCGTGCCGCAGGGCTCGGTACTATCTCCATTGTTGTTCACACTGTATACTAGTGACTTGCCGGCATTTCGCAAAGGCCGACTTAAGACCGACATAGCTCTGTTTGCCGACGACACCGCTATCTATTGTTCCTCGTGCAAATCAGGCCCCATAGTCAAAACTCTCCAATCCTCAGCCAACATCTTAGGTGATTGGTTTAGGAAATGGAGAATAGAAGTAAATCCCGACAAGAGCGCAGCGGTCCTCTTTCCGAGGGGCGGAGGCGCTCGAGGTCAGGTGGTCCCTCCGATCAAAATGTTCGGGAAACCTATCCCTTGGGAAAGGAAGACCCGTTACTTAGGTGTAGTACTAGACAGTAGGCTCAATTTTACAGCCCATATTAAGACAGTACGCGACCGAGCTGCCTTCGCTCTCGGCCGATTGCACAATAAGTTGCATGCTCGTAGCAAATTGACCCTTAGAAATAAGGTGAGAATTTATACGGCGTGCATTAGACCAATTATGACGTACGCTAGCGTAGTATTTGCACAGGCAAAACCCGATCAAATCCGTAGGTTACAGGTACTTCAGAATAGGTTCATGCGCAAAGCCACGGGCGCCCCGTGGTACATGCGCAATGAAAATCTCCACATCGACTTAGGACTGCCGACCATTGCACAGTTTCTCAAGTTAGCTTCCAAACGGTTCTTCGACTCTGCATCAGAACATAGTAACCCCTTAATTGCCCAAGCTGCTAATTATCCGTCATTAGCAAACAGCCGCGCCTTTACGCAAGTCATTAAACGTAGACGTCCCCGGGACGCGCTCGACGATCCAGATGATCCGATCACTGTTGCCATTGCGACAAACAAAAAGCGTAAGTATCTCAATTGCTTAAGAACACACGAAACACATCAAGACCGAGATTCCGTCCCGCCGGCGGGGGCCTTCGTCGCGAATCCTGTAGGTTCGACCAGTACCTATTCACAGGATACCGGCACGTGCCCGGTCGTTTTTTCCCCAAACGTATACTAGGTTACTAGCCTCCCCCCAGCAACGCCCTAAACCGAGGTTCGCGTCCCACTCTGAGACACCCTTAGGCCCGTTGCATAATTTTTTGGGCTGAGAGCCATCTGCGCTCGCCAATTGTCCGGTGAAGCTGTGAAGGCCACTGCGGCCAAGAGCAATAAGTCATTCCGAAAAAAAAAAAAATTGTCTTTCCGGGATTGACTTCGAGCGGTTGTCACAAAATGGCTGCGTTATGAAGAAAGAAAGAAAAAATCTTTATTCAAATAAAATCTGTTTTACAGATACTTTTGAATCGTCAATTGTTATTATTATCATATTTTTTGTGACCTACCCACGGTTCGGAATAAGTAGGATCTTCGAGGAGAGCCGGCAAGAAACTCGAGTTACTCTTTTAATCTTTTTATATCAGGTTACAGTTTTGTTCATTTACCTACACATAGATTTACAATAATTTATTACAAAGATTTTGTAACTGGAACACTAAGTGCAAGACCACACATCTTTATCCGATAAATATTCTTCTATTGTATAGTAACCTTTTTCATGAGGTTTTTTTTTAATCTTTAATTTAAACTGGTGAAAAGCAATTCGGCAAGATTTTGTGTATTTTATTAAAGAAGTTATACTCTTCCAACAAATGATTTTCCTACTTTACTTAGTCTAAGATTTGGGACGCAAGTTTGTTTTGTTCCTAGTATTAAAGTTATGTACGTCACAATTTTTTTCAAACAAATGAAGATTTTTTGTGAAACATAAACTAGATTATGGTAAATGTATTGAGACGCTACTGTTAAAATATCGATTTTTTTAAATACTTCCCGAAGTGAATCACGTGGTCTAAGGTTATAAATGGCTCGGATGGCTTTTTTGAAGTACAAATATTAGTGTTAATATCAGCAGCTGAGCCCCACAACAGAGACATATGACATATACTATGAAAACTAAAATAACCAACCTTGCTGTATCAATATCGGTTAAGAGCCTTATTTCCTAACTGCATACGCTGCTGAGCTAAGTCTACCTGCCAATATGTATTTTGATTATTTTGTTATATTATGTTTTTTACTTCTAGTGTCGGCAGAAAAAAAGTCAAAATGTCAACTGTGGTGGAAAAAATCTGTTTTGTATATTATTTATTATGAAGGAATTGTCATATTGTTAGACTCACACGCGTCTTTTAACTTTAACTTTATGTCTTTTAACCAACATAAATAAATATTGTGTGTGACTTATGTGAAACGGCATAAAACTTGTAGATAACTGACTAAATAACTTATTTAGACTAATTACCAAGGTGCAGTTTTAAGTTAGGGAATTAACAGGACTTATTTAAAAACGTACACTAAAGTATTACTTTTGTGTAAGAGGAGATTAAATTGAGATTATATTTTGACAGATGTACCTATTTAAATACATTATGAGTAAAGAAAAAAACCTTTAATAATATCAATTATAGATATTAAAGCTTGTTGCGGGGGTTAAGGATCAATAAGTATCTAATTTTTAGACTGTTTCTAATTTTAAGGAAGTTAATTAAAGCTCGTTTTATTATTTACATGAGCAAATTACGCAGGAACTAAAATTATTTTTAGACACATACCGGTACATTAAGGTATCGTAGCATACAAAATGCAAATGTTGCTGTATCAACAACACAATGAATGGTCCTTTATACTATGAATGTTAAGGTCAATATCAGAGAACGCTAATAACTGCACGCTGCTGAATTGTTTTGCTTGTATACTGATAGTTAAGCTTAGGCTCTGTTACGCGTAGACGTGTTGACGTGGTTTGTAAAATTATAAATTCAGAACGATAAGTGTAAGAAGTGCAATTTTTTATTTTGTGAATGTGTGTTACTTACACTGGATTAAGTGAAGGTAAATGTTATAACTTATATTTAGTTTATTATATGGTCTGATTATAAAAACAAAACTACAGATATTTATAAGTAGCTACATGAATTAGTTTGATTTCTGAAGAAAGTTCAGACAAGGGCTTTTTGTACTGGATTGTCTAACATATTAATCTTAAGTCAATTTTAATAACGAGGTATTTATGTGCCTTATTGATGCACCTACAGAAAAATATGTATGTATATTATGTAATGTGAGTTATTCGCCTTTAGTTCAGCTTTGATAAATGGAAAGAGCAATGTTAAAATCGAATAGGGCTTAAAGTACTATAGTTTAAGTTATTTAAAAAATAATAATGGACTTAGTAAATACGATCAACTTTCTTTTTAGCTTTAAAATCGGCAACGCCGTGATTTCCATCATGTTCTCAAAGAGAGATTAGTTTTTTATAGTCTTCCACTATGAGATCTGCGTTTATCTTAAAAACTACAACCTGCTTTCCCTCCTCAGTCTTATTAATTGATCTTAGTATTCATTTTCATAACTTATTTTGAATACTTTTAACTCTCATATTTTTGTTAAAGTATCATAATAAATTACGTCAATACGAATTTTATTTATTTATCGGAGTTTATTGCATTCATGTTTTTTTTGTATGGATATGTTTGTAGTGTAGTAAGTCTACATATATACATCATTTTAACTACGTTCCTAACATTTTTAAATATGTTTTTACATTTTTTATGTTAAGGTTTACCTATGTATTTTTTCATTACCAGTTGATTAAGAAAATAAAATATTCTTTGTGAAGTTGTCTAGAAGAGATCGTCCTAAGTGATAATACCGCTAAGTTGCGTTCATTTTCTTCGTAAAATTAAATATAATAAGAAATTAATCAATTTTTCTATAAATAGTATGTTTATAAATTGTGAGCAATGACAATTGCCTATTTATATATATTATAACTGTATATATTATATATATAATATATATATATATAATATTATATATTATATATATATATATATAAATATATTATATATATATATATATATATATATAGGCAATTCTAAGCTAGCTAGCTTCAATGTCTGTTGAGTGACTATGTGTTGTACCTTCGTCAACAATGGACCTTGACAACAACAAATGGACTTAAAATGAAATCAACTTGGAGCAGAATTTATTACTCCGTTTTTCTTAGTTTAGTTAACATCTGTTTAATAATACTATTATTATATTTTTATGTTATGGATAATTTTCTTGAAGTTACTGGTAATTTTCTTAAAAATCTTAAATTTTGTTTAACTTCAGTCAATCGATTCAGTAATTTTAAATTGTTTGTTAAACAAGTCATAAAGAGGAACAATCCAAAATATTATAATATACATTATAAGCACCTATATTACCTACCACCTTAATAACCCCTTGGACCTCCAAAGACCAAACTCGATTCTTAGGAAACAATGAACAATAGGAAATGCAATCCGTATTTTAAAACGAATTTCTGTGTTTTTCTTTTTGTCTACTGCTGGAAATACGACCCCCCCTTTCTGTGCCAGTTATTCCGGTGCATCGTTTTGCTCATTCGCATGTTGTTGTCCATCCATCCGGTGGACGTCGTACTCTATGCCTGCCATCCATCCAGTGGACGTCGTACTCTATGCCTGCCCAGACGGAGTCTCCAGAACTCGTCTGGTTCAACGGTCATACTCTTCTCTACGACATACTTGATCAGCCTACTGCCAATTAAACTTGCTGTCCGACTATCTAAATTATCGTTAACTTTATATTTTATATTCTCACGAATAATATCGTTTCTGACTTTATCCCTTAAAGAAACCATGAGTATAGCTCGCTTCTTTTCTGTTGAGTGACTTTACACTTGAGATTAATCCGCAATAAGTGTCCATGACTTAGCTGCGTACGAGTAACGCATCGATTTAATACGAAATCACTGACAAATCGTTAACGTTAAGATTTGATGTCACATCCGAGTGTCGTTCAGCCAACTGAATCCTCGGACTAGCCTCTTTCTCGAAGTAGTGCGACCGAGTTGGAGGTTTGGCCCAAGTAGAAAACCTGCACAACCTTGAGAGATGCTCTCTCTCTTCAACCTATCGCAGTCCACTGCTGGACATAGGTCTCCCCCATTTTGCGCCAGATATCCCGGTCCTCCGCTTTCTCATCCAGCTCCACCAGCGACCTTCCGCAAGTCGTCGGTCCATCGGGCCGGAGGGCGTCCTACGCTACGCTTGCCAAGACGCGGTCTCCACTCCAGAACTCGTCTGCTCCAACGGCCATCGGTTCTACGACATACGTGACCAGCCCACTGCCACTTCAACTTGCTGATCCGGCGGGCTATGTCGGTAACTTTAGTTCTCTTGCGGATTAAATCATTTCTGATCTTATCCCTAAGAGAGACTCCAAGCATAGCTCGCTCCATTGCGCGTTGAGTGACTTTGAACTTGTGAACCAATCCCGCAGTCAGTGTCCATGTCTCAGCTGCGTATGTTAGCACGGGTAGGACGCATTGCTCAAAGACTTTCGTCTTTAAGCATTGCGGAATAGTTGACGTTAAGACATGACGTAGCTTACCGAATGCCGCCCAGCCCAACTGAACCCTCCTACTAGCCTCCTTCTCGAAGTTATGCCGGCCAAGTTGGATGGTTTGGCCCAGGTAGATATACTCCTGCACAACCTCGAGACGGACGCCATCGACGCATATCGGTTGTGGCATGACACGACTGTTGAACATGACTTTGTCTTGTCCAAATTCATGCCAAGCCCAACTCGTCGGGAAGATTCATTAGGCTGTTCAGCATCTCCGCAAGCTCTTCCGATGACTCTGCCACGATGACGATATCGTCAGCAAAACGAAGATGAGAAATAACTCTCCATTGACGTTGACGCCTCGTTCAGACCAGCCCAGGGTCTTGAAGACATCCTCCAATGCGTTTGTGAACAGTTTCGGGGATATACATCCCCCTGTCTCACACCACGACGCAATTGGATGGGTCTTGTCCGCTGGTCTTGGATCTGAACGGTCATCGTCGCTGCGTTGGAGAGACACTTCATCACCTCGATATATCGCCAGTCGATACCGCATCGCTGCAGAGCCTCCAGAACAGCCCAGGTTTCGACGGAGTCGAAGGCTTTCTCGTAGTCCACAAATGCCATACACAGCGGCTGGTTATACTCTTCGGTCTTCTGTATAAGCTGCCGAACAGTATGGATGTGGTCCACGGTGCTGTAGCCTTTTCGAAACCCAGCCTGCTCCGGTGGTTGGAATTCGTCAAGTCTAATGGCGAGACGGTTCGCTACAACTCTGGAAAACAACTTATAGACGTGGCTCAGAAGCGCTATCGGTCTGTAATTCTTCAAGAGAGTTTTGTCACCCTTCTTGAAGAATAAGACGACAACGCTTCTGGACCACGCCTCTGGTGTAGTTCCTTGGTGATGACGGCATTAAAGAGCTCAACTAATGCCCTAAGGACGGGCTGTCCACCGGCTTTTAGGAGCTCTGTCGTAATACCGTCATCCCCCGGGGCCCTCCCATTCCTGAGTTGCTCCAGTGCTGCACTAATCTCGCTAACGTCAACATCCGGGATATCCTGCGTATAATGGCGCCTTAGTGGGGCACGTGGATCTTCGGTGTCCTCGGTCTGTGGCTGATGAGCGCTCGATGAATACAGTCGTCCATAGAATTTCTCAACCTCTTCCAGGATCTGTGGGCGAGTCGCAAGTAATTGCCCATCTGCTGTCTTAAGCTTAACCAGATGGCTCTTCCCAAGTGGTTTTTGGAAAACTTTGGGCCCCTGTTCTGTTCAATAAGGTCCTTAATGAACCTTGTATTGAAACAGCGGAGGTCCCTGCGAACGAGTTTTCGTATCCGCTTGGAGAGAGCCTGATATTCGGCGAAGCAACAGCAGCAGATGGCATCTCGCGTCTCAGCCTCATCAAATCCAGGGTTTCGGGAGAAAGTTTGGACGACTTAGCTCGTTTCATCGGCGGGAAATGCCTGCGACCCAGTGTACACACCGCCTTCACCACGTTGTCGGTTATCTCGTCCACGTCGCCAGTGGTTTCCAGCGAGTCGAATCGATTTTGAAGTTCCAATTGGAACTGTTCGGACCCATAGTGTATTTGGAGCGGCGTAGGTCTGAGAGTAGATTTTATTAAGCGAGACCGTTCGGCCTGAAAACATATATTCAAAGTGCCTCGGACAAGTCGGTGATCACTACCGGTTTTAAACCTGTTGACCACTGAGACATCTTTAAATATATGTCGCTTATCCGCCATAATAAAATCTATCTCGTTCCTTGTCACAGTGTTCGGGCTCTGCCAGGTCCATCTTCTCTGAGGCTTCTTCTTAAAGAAAGAATTCATCAAGAAGAGCCCCTCCATTTCGAGGAAGTTGACCAGCATCTGCCCCCTGTGATTCCTGCGCCCCAATCCATGAAGTCCGATTTTCGATTCGCCGCGTTCTTGTACTCCCACTTTAGCGTTGAAGTCCCCCATAACAACATTGTAGAAGGTCGAAGTTGTGCCATGTATGGCTCTGGAGATATCCTCATACACGGCTTCAACCTCTTCGTCAGAGTGTGACGAGGTCGGCGCATATACCTGT
The DNA here is from genome assembly GCA_019425675.1 of Leucinodes orbonalis. NCBI lineage: Eukaryota > Metazoa > Arthropoda > Insecta > Lepidoptera > Crambidae > Leucinodes > Leucinodes orbonalis. The sequence continues at coordinate 83,336 of PQWD01005287.1, read as the reverse complement.
ACCACCTTCAGGGAGTACCTGTCGGTGAGTTTAAGTACAAGGTACGCTACCCGGTTCGACACACTACTGATTTCCACAACGTTGCTGACAAGGGACTTGTGAACCAGAAAACCGACACCACCCTGGGAAACCCTATCACCTTCTCGGAAGTAGAGCAAGTTTCCGGAGTCCAGGGTCATCGTGTCCTCCCCCTCTCTTCGGACTTCAGATAACCCCAGTATGCTCCAGTTAATATGACTTAGCTCTTCTTCCAATTCGGAGAGGTGATGGTCCAGCCGTATCGTGCGTCCATTATACGTAGCCAATGTCAGTTTTTTGAGGCAGCCTTTCGTAACCCGGGGATTCTTCGCACCCCCCGCCCCACCGTGACCGCGACCGCTGCCGTGGTCGGGAATAGTGGGGCTGCCGGGAACTGGGGGCCGATTCTGGTTGGCGCTACTCATGGGGGGTAAATGCCCGTAGTCACCACGCTGGGCAGGCGGGTTGGTGACCGCAGTGTGGACCAGTACGCAAGATGGCGCTGCTGCCCACCATCCGGTATAAAATCCCTTAGTCGGCTCCTACGACACCCTCGGGAGGAGTAGGGGTGGGGACACATGTATTCTATTCTGCCGTCCCCACACGGCTAGAGAGATGCTAATATAATAATAACGGCAGTGGTCATCGAACATGAGGCAGTGAAGCTGACCCATCGGGAGCTAAACCTTGATGGGAAACCGCTTGAGGTATCAAATTTCAAATACATTGAAAGCTATATCCGGCGTGACATTGAAATATAAGTTCATTTCATGTCTTTACAATACCTTGGCCTCAGAAATACGCACAGCCTACGCCGCTGCAAATTTCGGACGAATTGCGGATCATGTCTGGAGGTCCCATGGTCTTAAGCTGAGGTGAAGAAAGCGTCTTTAAGGCACTTATCATTCCCGTCTTATTATACGTTGTAGAGACATCATAAGTCACCTATAATTTAAGATGTCTTTGGTATATTTTATAAAAAATAAGTGTCAGTTCTAGGATATACTTATGGCATGGAAGCAGGTGATGTGGGCATGTCATTCTATGGATGACTGCCGTTTGCCCAAAGCTATATTTTACTCGGAGCTGGCGAAGGGTAAGCGGAAGCGCGTTCTCAGGTTTAGAGACGTCGTGTTCACAAAACACCTGAACGCCTGAATCGCTTCCCTTAGTTCTTCTTGGCAATACTACTATCTTCAGCAAAAATAGGACATTTAAGGAAAATCGCCTCAATATGCTTGATACTAAAGGCCAATTACGAAAAGAAAGAACAAAGCCCTCCTACATGTACACATACAATGGCTATAGGGCAAGATGTACTGTCGTGTCGCAGAGTATTTAAGACCAAATTTGGCCAAGCGTGCTATGGCACGCTCACATAGTTGTGAGTGATGAGGGGGATTATATTGAACATGACTTTCGTCTTTCCCAAATTTACGTCAAACCTTACTTCTAATAAAGAATTATTTAGATTTTTCAGCACCTCGGCAAGCTCTTACAAAATCTCTGCCACCAATGATGACATCGTCAGCAAAACTAAAACGATAAGAAATATTCGCCCCATTAACGTTAACACTTCGTTAAGACTTACGTTCTAGGGTTCTTAAAGGTTGAACACATTGGAGTTTGTAAGCAGTTTCGGAAATATATAAATACCCTTGTCTCTAACCGCGACGCATAAGGAAGTTTAGTCTTGGATTTGAAGAGTTGAAATATTGCTGCGTTGGAGATACATTTTCACACTCGTAATATCGCCAGTCTATTCACACATCGCTGCAAGGCACTGCAGAGCCTCTAGAAGAGCTCAGGTTTTGATGGAGTCAAAGACTTTCTCGTAGTCCACAAATGCCACTGCGGCCAGTTATACTCCTTGGTCTTCTGTACGTAGCTGTAGCTGCCGAACAGTATGGAGGTGATCGAGTGTGCTCTAGCCTTTTCGAAACCTAGCTTATAAATATATATATGATAATAACAACTAACAACGCAATTTGGTTTGAACAACATCTAGTCAGTAGTTTTTTATACATCATAAAATTCGACTACCTGCAACTCATATAAAAGGAGGCATCGACAGACAGTTCCGGCTTTCCCCAAACGTATACTAGGTTACCTAGCAACGCCTCCCCCTTGCAACGCCTTAAGCCGAGGTTCGCGTCCCACTCTGGGACACCCTTAGGCCCGTTGGAGCCAACAAGATAAATATACGACGACACAAAGGCCTATACACACTTTACGGGTAGGCTCGTGACCCTCGGTGGAACTTTTTGTCTCTCAGACTATTTGGGGCGGCGCTAGGTCCCAGTATAAACGTCATTGTTTCTTAATGGAAAACAAGGGGCAATCTTTTAATAATTGAATCTTGTTATCAATTTTGTTGAATTACTTAAAGGAAAACATGTTAAGGTTCAGCGGAGCTACAACCGATATAGAGCATCAGTTTAGAATTGCCTTACATTTGGCATGCTAAACTTTACACATTTGGTTTTCTTAGTATTTATTAGTAGATTATTTTCAGTAAACCAGTGCATTACTTTGGATAGGGAACTATTCACCTCGTCAAATAATACCTTGTGTCTGTATATGTTAAAAATTAAAGATGTGTCATCAGCAAATAGAACTACGTTCATAATATTACTACAATAGTAGAGAACATCATTTATATATATTAGGAAAAGAAGAGTACCCAATATTGAGCCCTGAGGTACCCCCATGCGCAGAACAGCACCAGAAGAACTCTTACCATTAACAATAACTTTTTGGATTCTGTCGGACAGATATGACTCTACAAGTTTGCATGATCTACACAATAAAAGTCTTTGGATAGATCACAAAAGATTCCAATGGCATTCTGCCTATTCACCCAGACTTCAATATGTGTTTGAGGAGCAACCCCAGCACCAGTGGTATTTTTATTTTTAGTAAAGCAAAATTGTTTTACATGTAATATTCTATTCATATTCAAATGTGCAATTAATTGTTTAAAAAATATTTTCTCGAAAATTTTACTTATGTTGGTGGGATCGAAATGGGACTGAAATTTTATGGATCGCTTTTGTCACCCGCTTTAAATAATTGAATTCATTTATAAAAATATTAAATCGTCTAAGTTGACTAGCTATACTAACGAGCATAGCTGTCAGTAAGCGACTTCACAGCCTAATATTATGTGGATTGCTATCAGTAAATACAACAATAAAATTTAAATTTATAGCTACAAGCGAATATCTTCGAGTAAGTTCTCTATCTATTGGTCTGCGTCAGCATCAAGAGCGAGCAACCGAAGTCATGAACTGGAGAAAACCATTCGTTATGTACCACCCTCAATAGTCTGAGCTTTGTGCGAAACCTATTCAATTGGAATCCATTCCAGTTTTATTCATACGGAACATTTTTGTGGCCCGATGTTTTACAAATGATGAGACGAGGGATGGCACACCATAAACATTACTCCCTCACCTTTTATTAAACATAAGTGTATCAAATTAACTGTACAGGTACATTTATTTTAGTTGTACGAAGTGGCCCATAAGTCCTTAGTAATGAAAAAAAATTAATTAAAATAAAACTAATTACACTACGTATAATGTTTTATTTGTAAATATAGCTAGAAAAACTCCGAAGTAACAGTAACAGCACGCCCTCTGCCGTCCTCAAAAAAGTAAGGCCCTATGATGCCAGGGCTGACATAGCGGCCCAAACTGTAACTTTAGGGCTATGTAGCGGCAATTTTGTTTACTAACATGTCCGTTAATGTGGAAGTGTGCCTCCTCAGAGAACATTATGTTATTGAACGAAGTAAACCGATTAAACATTCATTAGCATAATTCACTCTCTGAATAGCATCAGTTTCTTTTAATTCTTGCACTAACTGAATTTTGTAAGGGTGCATAAGTAAATCTTTCTTCAAAATCCGTTGTAACGATGTCCTGGATACGTTTAATGCACTGGAACGCTTACGAGTTGACTGTGTAGGATTTTCACGAATAGATTGTGCCACTGTCGATGTCTTTGCTCCGTACGTGATGTCCTTGGGCGACCCAAAGGCGGTTTATCTAATGTCGGACCGGTCTCCTCGAACTTAGCAACCCAATTCTTAATCGTTTGGAGAGCTGGGGTGTCATCAAAGTTGTGTAAACCTTGGGTTCTCGAATTTACGCCTCGCAACGGTTGCCGAATTGTTGTTTTGATATAACTCGCGCACACAAAACGAACGGTCCGCTCCGGTGAAACGCTCCATCGCGACTAAATTCCCAGAAACCGAAGTTACTGCCCCGCTTCCCCTGCACCGCTTACGCGCGCCGTTTTCGTTTAATTCAAATTTTACTATTCTAAGGACTTTTGGGCCACCCTGTATTTATTAAGAGGTTACGAATAATTTATAAACTACTATTTTCCGTTGTTTCAGATATTGAAGTTTTATTTAAAAATTGAATATGGAAGGTAAATATATTAATTAAATAAATACTTTGTATATCTCACTTATGTTAAATAATATTTTGTTAACAGCTTGTTATGTATGCCTGTTTTTTATTTCCAGAAGAAACCCTTGAAAAAATGGCATCCTGCGATTTTACCCAACCATTGAGCATCACAATATCGTATGATAGCGATGAAGATGCTCTTAACAATATACCTATATCAGACCATAACCTGAAGGACAATCACTCAGCGCAAAAGAAGAAAAAAAAAGCCTCAAAAAGTCTCGGACCCCTTAAGATAAACAAAAATCCCTATGTAATGAAACAGGCACTAGCAAAAGTACACCAAGTGTAAAAAAAAGAAAGAAACTTCCTTCGAAACAGAAACTGAAAATATTGTCTCGTTTTATTTTAATAAGAATGAAGAAAATAATGAAAATATAAAAGCAGTGGAGGAGATTCCATTTAAAGAGAATCTTGCAAACAAAACAAATGTAGTAAATGCAAATACAATAAATGATTTGCAAAATATAGTAGCCCCTATAGCTAATGATACAACTTTAAAAAGAAATGATTTAAATTTAATGGATCCTAACAACATGGCGGTACTAAAAACAGTTTCTGAAAATATAATTTTTTCTTTGCATACACACAATGAATATGTTAAAAAGTTGAATACCTACAACCATGACATAAATGCGAATAATTTTCGAATAGCTGAATTAAGAAAATTTATAATAATAAACAAAACATCTCTTCGGGTTGTCATATTGTGCTGTTGTTAATTTAATGTTAGAGCATGAACACAATAATGACTTTATATCAGAATTTTAGACAACACTAAAAAATAGCAAAGACTGAAATGAATTTAGAATATACCAAAGAAAACTTAAGATTATTTTACGACAAACTAATAGATTTTACTAAGTTGCAAAGGGAAAACATAAACAAATTTCGTTTAAGTCTATCAAAACAGGTACAGGATACATCTATCCCAAATAACCATATAAGAAATTCACCTTTATTGGTACAACGACTTAATGAGTCTCCAATTACACCAAATTTATCAACAACTAAGGCTGTTTTTCTATTGATTAAGTGGTATATACCAAACAAGCACATCATCATTGGATTCAGACACACAAAAAAACAATACCATTCGATATACGCCACGTTCGCCATTCAATAATTTCCCAAATCCGGAAATGCAATTACACCACCAAAATTATCCGAACCTAAGACTAGACAATAGGGGACCTTTATCATCTGGTGCACCAAATAACCATATAAATAATAATCAGAGCTTGCACGAACATTTTCAAATGATGCAAAGACAACAACCATTGCAATCTCAACAACTGCCATATCATCAGCAGCAATATTACTCACCGTGTCAAGATCCGACGATGATTCCGTCAAGAATACCTGAAAATGTCTATCACAACAATGACCGTCTTTATCAAAATCAAATTGAGTCAGTGATCCAGCATGTTGAGAACCCTCGATCAGTATCTACTGACAGTGGATTCGTTAGTCCTTTACAATGTATTGAGAGAATTGTAAGTATGTGGGCTTTTAATACAGATTAAGAAAGAAAGAAAATATATATTTGGTACATATTGAAGAACAAGATGATTCTTAAAAATATTAAATGAACGTATTTAATGTTAGGAAAAAGGTTGCCACTGCTTATGCCTAGACAATTTACCCAAAACGCTGTTATATAGTATATTTCAATACCTTAAGCAATCGTTATGGTTATCCTCATATTAAATACTTTATTTATACAAACACAAAAAACAGGTTATTAATTTGCTGATCTAAAACCATAAGGATATTGTTTTTGTAATGCCATAGAAATTGGGTCATTTTCACAGATCGAAGAAGTAGCTTTATTGAACTATCATTCAACCACTTAATATTTGCATGAAATCCATAGATAAACAATAACCTTGTTTATCTAAGATAATATCATGTCACTTATGATTGAAACATTGATACTTGTAGCTGTAACATTTACTTAAGCAAACATCTTTATGTAAAGACTATTCAACAAGCCTCAAGTCTTCGTTGGGTGGGAGCCAAAACTCAGATTAGGTCGTTAAGTAAAAGACTAGGTAATTATGTATGTGTACCCAGTGTGTGTTGGTACTGCAAAAGGCGGTACCAACCAAAACGCCCGTACATTGAGCCGCGACGATGGACCCTGGCGGCGGTGTTCGTTGCTAGATCATAGTCGTAGAATAAATAGTACATTACTTATTGATATTAATTGCTATATCCAAGATATCAAAAATTTAATATCTAACGTTTTTTTTCAGAGATCGTCATTGGAATATGAACCCTATATAACACAAGTTACTTCGCTAAATCCAAATGCCTTATACATAGAAAAAGGAGTATGTCGTGTGTGCGGTGTACAAACAAAAATGAAATGTATGGGGTGTTTCACAGTATATTATTGCAATAACGTGTGCCAGGTAAATGCTCAGATGTTTTTTTTCTAATAATATGTATAAACAAATGAAACTGTATAAAGACTATGAATAGTACTTAATACCGAACTGTGCAAGCACCGTGTTTGAGAATGGGCTAGACTAATGTTATTCGTTTAAATACGAGTAACTTAAGGTACAAAATAAAACTAACTATATATTTTATACGAACTAGATTTACCCTTTGTACTTATTGTGATTGAATGGTTGAGAGATAAGAAATAAAATAAAGAATTAATTAGAATTAAAATAAAATAAATAAATTAAAGAATTAATAAAGAATTAGAACATTAGAGCGTCGGTGGCTCATCTTTGGTGTGAACTGTTGCCTTCCAAATTGGATGGCGCAGGATCAAACCCTGCCACGAATCAATGTATTTTCGAAATTATATGCACGTTTATCCGACGCTCACCTACGCAGAAATTCAAAGTTTGTGGCAAATCTGCAATAGGCAGATTCATTGTCCACGCCCGCGTGAACGACTAAGGCTACACACTTCACGGTCCCAATCGGTACAGCCGTCTTAGAGATTACCCAGACAGAGGGACAGACAGACAGACAAACATTTTGTAAATTGTTATTTTGACATATGTACCCGCATTTTATATTGAAAAAGATAAATGTTATTTCAATTTTACAAACGGACACTCCTAATTTATTTATATGTTATAGTTTAAAACATTAAATTCTAACAAATCTAAAATATATTGTACATTGTTTCAGAAAAAAGACTGGACGGTACATATGGATACCTGCTACGCAATGATGAATAAAAGAGAAACAAACAATACATTACAAAAAAAGTAAATATATTATCGCATAAAACAGCTAGATAAAAAGTTTTTTGTATATAATAAAGCCATTTACCTCAATAACCAGCAGTTTTCATATTAGTAAAATTTATAACTTGTATGAATTTGAATGATGATGCAAAACGATTCCAAGAATGGAAACCAAACTGTACTAAAATACATACTTATTGATATGATTTTACGCAATCGTTTATTTTGCTAAATTTTGTTATTTAGTTAAGGACGTTATTACAGTGTAAAATTTTGTTTGATTTTGTTATGACAAAATCCCATAGGAGTTGTATAAAGTATTGAAGTTTGTAGTATTTTGTTAAGAAAGCCAAAATATAAATAAAATAAATCATTGTAAGAAAACATCGGCTACGTCGTTTTTATGAACACTATATTTTATCATCCTTCAATTAAATAAATAAAATTCCACTGACTTACGCAGAGCGTTTTGTAGCCCTAATTTAAGGTAAGGGCGGCAATGATATTGATTATATACCAACCCATTACTAGATAAAGGAACTGCGAATTGGTTTGCAAACGAGCAGACGTTTCATCTTTTTTATGTTAGGAAGTGAACTAACCGGTCAGAACACTCAACTGATGGTAAGCGATACGCCTGATCGTGACAGAGCGGCATTGAAGGAAACCTACTGATAAACAGTTATTATTCTCGAACAATGTCGCACAGGCCTGTCACCCGAGACAACAAATTTAAGGTCTCTTATATCTAATAATTTCACTAGCTACAGTGCTCTCATACCGATACACAAAAGTGCATAACACTCAAGTTTCACGGGATTAACTGTCAAAATTAAGCCGCTACCTTTACCTTAACTAGTGTTGCCCAAATGCAAGAACAAGACGAGACTTAGCCAGTCTTGGTCTTGGTCTTGAGCCAATACACCTGGTCTTGGTCTTGGTCTTACGCTCCCAGTCTTGGTCTTGGTCTTGCAGCAAGAGTCTTGCAAGTCTTGCAATTACCTATTAGTCTATTACTATTTAATTAAGTTTATTTTAAATCTTAGAAAAACGTATTAGAATTGGATATTGTGAGCTTGAATTAACATAGCCATAGTAAATATCAAGCAGATTAATAAATTACTGAAGATTTGATAAGAAATTGAAAATCAACTGACCTATATGTCGTTTTTCATGGAAGTAACTGTTTCTTAATAATAATATCTTATAATTAAGAAACAGTTACTTCCACATTCCAATTTGTTTTTTTACATGTCTTAGCAATAAGCTTACATTTGCTTTTGCATGTTATAAACAAATTAATTAAAATAACTTGACTGTATTTTAAAGAACAATAGGTGTCTAGAAACATTGAACCCTCAACTCATTACTCTTAAAATTCGAAATTATTTTGCATGAGTATACCTACGCCCTGTGGTGGCCATAAAATAGTGTCAAATGTTGTGATTTCGGCGCGGCGGCAACGGTTGTTGTATATGATTTCAAAAGAAGCCGCCGGCGCGTGTATCATAACCATGTACAAAACATAACTATGCATGCACTGAGTTTGATTTTAATGGATATTTTTTTATTCGCTTTGTAGGTATGTTTATGGTATTAGTGGTAATGCGCATAGGTCCAGTTTTTGATATTCTTTGATACAGTTTTTTGCGTCTTATAGAATTCCTAAGCGTACCTATACACCGAACTGTTACACCTAACTACTCCGTGAAATAGCGCTAAGTCCTAGCTGCAAGACGCAAGAGTCTTGCAGGCCATAGCCTATAAAATATTTTGGACATTAGACACTTAGATTGTTAAGACATATCTTGTTCTTGCTCAAGTCTTGCACGGTCAGTCTTGGTCTTGGTCTTGCTAAAAATACGCGGTCTTATTCTTGGTCTTGGTCTTGCAAAAACGCAAGAATAAGACCAAGACTGCAAGACCAAGACTGAATTTGGGCAACACTAACAATAACTCTTATTGCTTACGCACGAATCGACTCACTTGATACCACCTACCTTCCTTCTGTCTACATCATTATAATAATTTTGGTTTGAATGAAAGTTGCCCTTTGTCTTTCACGCGCTAGCAGTCAACATCGATTGGCTACTTGCACCGTAGCTAAATGGTCCAACTGGTTGGGGTCTGCCTACGCGTCTTTTTCTGTCCGTGAACACTGGAGAACCGTTCTGCTCACAGACATCTCATATTAGGTTATCTATGGTCCTGCTCGTCAGGCCGCGAGTTCTTCGCATGCCACTTCAAATTACTATACCTGCAGGCTATGTTGTTTACTGTTGTTGTTAGGATGTCCTTATATAAGTTGCTTAGGAAAACAATTGAATATGTCCTCTCCAATTTACATAGTTCATAGGATAGCCTACACTTTGTTTATAATATATTGCAATTTAAGGATTTATCTTTATTGTTGAGATAGTTTAAAGAAACGGCTATTGGATAGCCAACCCCCGGTGAACATAAGTTCACCTACGCTACGCTTGCCATGACGCGGTCTCCACTCAAGAACTCGTCTGCTCCAACGGCCAGCGGTTCTGCAACCTATGTTACTAACCCATTGCCACTTTAACTTGCTGATCCGACGATATATATCGTTAACTTGAGTTCTCTTGTAGATGACATCGTCGTTGTTTCTGATTTTATCCTTAAGAGAAACCCCGAGCATAGTTCGCTTCATTGCCTGTTTAGTGACTTTAAACTTGTAAACCAATCCCACAGTCTTATCACAGTCGCGTATGTAAGTACAAGTAGGACGCATTGCTCAAAGGCTTTTCTCTTTAAGCATTGCGGAATCTTCGGTGTGAAGACCTGACGTAACTTACCAAATGCCGCCCAGCCCAACTAAATCCTCCTCCTAGCTGCCCTTTCAAATAAATAGTTTTTTCCAAGTAAACGTATTCTTGCACAACTTCGAGAGAGGACGCATTCGATGCTTATGATTGTGCCATGTTTTGATCATAATATAAGGCAACAGTTACAACCTAGCTCTAGCTAGGTAAATCGTCGGCTCAATTTTTTAAAAATAACGAATATGATAAAGTACTTACACGACTTCATTCATTCAAGTTATTAATAAATAGAAAACACTTATATAGCTTCGACGTTCCACGGTAAGCTTGCGTTGATAAGCAATGGGTGGGCTCCAGTTTCAACATACTCATATTTCACAATGCCGGATGTTTGAATTCTCCGAATGAATGATGCATAAACCATAATGTTTATGTCATGTAGTTTCTGTACATGTAGCCACTCAATGGGGCTCAGGTAAGGGTAAACAAAGATAAGGTAAGTAACGTTATATTATGAATAAATCTCGAAGTACCTTTATAATAATATGACAGGTGCAGTGTTAAAAGAAATAAATAACTTTACATAGTAATTAAAGGAGCCGTGTGGTGATGGCGGATTAGAATGTTAATATCCAGAGACATTCAAACGGCACTATCTAGCACCTATGTAGGCAGAGCTTGTGTCATACAGAACAACGGACAAACATATTTCTGTTTGTTTTTTTTAAATACATAATATTTTATAGACATGTGCACAAATGTTAATAGGTACTGCCCGGTGATCAAAACCCGAACCCTTGTTCTTCTAATAAAACTACTTACTGATTCGTGTCTAATCTCAAACATTGATTTATTTAATTGCCTTATGTCGCTGTTTTATACGTATTTATTGTTTTAACAACCCGTGACATTTCAGTTCAGAATATAGTAAATTTTAGGACCTCACATATAGTGATGGGTTTTTGCTTAATATCCACGCTTGGACTGGAAGGTGAGTTGGAGATGGCAGTTTAAATACCTATAAAACGTTAGTTTGAACAAGAAAGACGCCATCCGTTCTCTGATATATATTATGTCCGCGCTTTTTAGGGTTCCGTAGCCAAATGGCAAAAAACGGAACCCTTATAGATTTGTCAAGTATGTCTGTCTGTCTGTCTGTCCGTCCGTCCGAACAATACAACCACTTTTTTCTCCGAAACTATAAGAACTATACTATTCAAACTTTGTACGTATATGTATTCTGTAAACCGCTTTTAGGTTTTATTAAGAAACTTGAAAAAAAAAAATATTTTGGGGTTCCCCATATATTGACTGAAACTCAAAAATTTTTTTTTCATCGCACGTGTGGGGTATCAATGTGTAGATCTTAAATATGGTATTGAGGTTTCTGATATCATTTTTTTTATAAATTGAATGATTGCGCGAGAGACACTTCCAAAGTTGATAAAAGTGTGCCCCCCCCCTCTACTTTCTAAAGTATGGGGTTGATAAAATCGAAAAAAATATATGTTATACATGACCTTAAAAGCTAACAACAAAATTTAGTTTGAACGATTTCTGGTGTGCAGTTTTTTTTAAAACTAAAATAAAAGCTTTATTAGGTGCCTAAGTAAATAAAAAAAATATATTTTATGTTACTTGCTGCTGCGGAACCCTCCACGTGCGAGTCTGACTCGCACTTGGCAAACAGCACGGAGGTGGTAACAAATTGAATTAAAACCTGCTACACCATATGGCTAATATGATCCGACTGATTAAACACAAAAATAAATTTAATATGTTTAGTATTTATACTACCATGCTAAATACTTTTTCCAAATCACAATCCCAATAAATCAATATTGAAATAAAAAGTGTTGTGATGAATGAACAACAAAACCATTATTTTAATCTACTTTTGATAAGTAGTTCTAAAGAAGCACTAAATTCAACACATTTAATATAAGAACACAAAAGTCTTTGTTTAATTATTTTAAAAGAGCGATTGTGCATGGCTTCTATTGATATTTTTTGTATAAAGGCACCACTGTGTGCTGTTCTGTATAAAAACAATTTAGCTATGAAAATGCAGACAGATTTCCGCTGCTGTTCTGAGCTCAAATGTTTATTTATTAATTCAGAAAAACCGCTGTTGCAAACTTCAAGTAAAAGATTTCTTATGTCATGTTTCCTGACTTATGATGAAGCATTTATATATCTTTGTTAGATTCCTGTTTATTGCATAAAAACAAAGAAAAGGACTAAAACACTAATGAATCTTATCATTACCAGCTCATTAAAAGTTCAAACCGAGGGACAGACACGAGCTTACCCGTAAGGGTCTTTAGGCCTTCGATAGTCGTCCACGCGGGCCTAGCGCGGGTTGGACGTCTTCACGCACTTTGAATCTTTCGAAAACATATTAGTACGTGGTGGGATTTGAACCTCAGCCCTTCTAATGAATCTGTTATCATGAAGGACTGCTACCTTCTGAACATAAAAAAAACGTTTATGAGATTGTTTTTATGTATTGGCAGAATTGGTGAAGGTTTGTTTCAACTTACCGTCAAAGTCTAATTTAGTCGAATAATTCATTTCTATGAATATTTTGGGTATCGAGAAGTACTCGTACATGATTTTGTGCCTTCCAGTCTCTTGTTATATATGCCATGATGGATTTTGTGAAAGCCGCGCAACCTCCCTAAATACACAGCATGCCATCAGAATAAAAGATGATCTTCTATGCTCTTTCTTTGGATGAAAGGATGAACTACCGTCGTATACCAATGTATGGAGCAGCATTACTGAGGTTCAATTCTCACAGCAATCAGTGCGCTGTTATACACTTCATGTACTTGATGTTCCATATGTCCATATTCTCGAAAACAGAGACACTGTTACCTCCGTTTTTAACAAGATAAATTTTTCTACCAAATCTATTTCTAAAAAAAATAGTAATACGAGACATGACGTTATAACTAACTACAAATTAATGTATTTATCTAAACTTAAAAGCGCCACAAAGAGACCACTATCAACTATTTTTTTATAAGGAACTACGCATGATAAGGCTATCATCGCAGTAATAAATATATTAAAAAATAGTAATTAAATCACCCTACAGCATTACGTGACCTAAGGTTAACAAGTTAACTGCTAGTTTGTTTATAATATAAAAAGGTTCATGCCATTGACAAGTCAGTAGTTGAGGCCAAGACAATCGTAGCAATATGGTACTAATCGCGATTCGCATGTCTAGTCACGCTGAACCTGTGTTATAACGTCTATTCAGTAAAAAATTGTATAGACGCTTGTAATATATAAAAATAAAATTTCATAAAGCAATTGACATATTGATTGACTTTAATTCAAATCCAACCTACCTTCCAGGGAATAATATAACTGTTATTACATATTATGAGAGTGTATTTTTTTAAAAATTTAAAATCTCGTGGTCCTAATATTATTTTTCTAAATATTATTTAAAACGAAATCGAACTGCACCATATCATCTACAAAGCAACGGTGTCATTGAACGCTGGCATTGCACACTCAAGGCCGCACTACGCACGAAATTATCAAATTCAAATTCATGGATCGACGAATTACCTACCGTCACAAGGATCTACAAAACTGCAGCCACGTATTCCTGAGAACAGACGTCGTAAAAGACCACTTTAAGCACCATATGATGGACCTTATCCTGTTATCTACCGCACTGATAAGACTCACCATTCAGTTGCCAGATCGCCAAAATACTGTATCCATCGACCGTTTGAAACCTGCATATTTACTTGAAGAAACACCATCACCATGTCAGATCACATCACCAAAGCAAGACACCACTTTACGCAACAGACATGTTATTGGACACTAAATAAGGAACCCAAGCTGTCTATAAAATGTCATTATTAAAGGACTATTGTTTCATCAACTATTGTTTTAGAGGCATGTATTTCGAAACTGTGTACTTTGTATAAGAGAACATCTGTGAGAACATCTGTAAGACATAAAGTCAACCATAAATATTGAAAGTCAACGCCAATGCAATGCACGTAACGGTTTAAGTAGTTTGTATGGAAACATTGTTACCTATAAATACACCACAGTTTTCAAAATAAAGGGAGTTCGTATTCAGCAGCTCTCCTGAGCACACAACACTGGTATTTCATTTACCCCAAATCCACAAAAGAAGATAAATCAACACGGCTCCTTACAAGTCTACCAAAACTTCATGTAAAGATTTTTAAGGTCAAGTCCCATTCGTAACTTACGAAATTAATGATTGTTGTTGTCCACACATACTGACACCTTTATATCACCTTCGTCTTCTTACATATTTGTTTCTATGAACACAATTGTACCACTTAGGGAGCACTCGAGTATTACGTACCTAACTAACTTACCTTAATTCCTAACGGATAACCCATTTTGTTTTATAGAAAAATTCGAGATTGTACTGTGCGTTACATAGGGGGTCAACAATTGTGTAACGTGATACTTGGTCGCTCTTTTATTTAAATATTTTTAGCATTCGCAGTTCTTGTCATTGCTAGTCCTATTAATATTTACATTTTATTTAATAGTTATTTGTCCTTGTAATGTTCGTGTAATAACAGCCAATCTATAATACGAGTGCATTTCGTTGAAAAAGTCTCGAATCCTGCGTAACACCACACTTTTATATACCAAAATATACTTTGCAGAATCTTTATGAACTTAATTTTCAGGAATGCATTGTTCGCTAGGCTTGTTATCTGAGTTTTTAAGCCGGATTAAGCACCGGATGGCGGTAAATTAAGTGCATCTGAATTGATGGCTATCCATGAATACAAACTTCAAGGTTAATCTGTCTGAATAATAAAAATTAAAAACTAAATGATAAAACTAATATAAGAATGAGTAAGAACTGTAATACTTGTAACACAAACATACCACAGACTAAATATTGCTGACGCTAATACTTTAAAGAATCATGTTCTGATGGTGAAACAATGGGATCATAGTCACTAATAGTCAGGTAACAAATTGCAGGTTCAGCGTCTCGATTACAGTATTGTTACAAACACCGTTAATGTTACACGGTATATACTACATACTCGTATTATACTGGCTAACCATAAATGATTTCATAAATATCATCGCACTTAAGTATAATAATAAGTGCGATGATATTTATACACGCTTAAGTATTTTTTGGCGCAAAATGGGGGAGACCTATGTCCAGCAGTGGACTGCGATATGTTGAATAGTATAGTATAGTATTTCTTAAATTTAATTTTCGTCGGTGGCTCAATTGTGTGGACTGTTGCCCTCCTACCGGGAGGGCTGAGGTTCAAATCCCGCCATGTACATTGGTAATGTGTTTTAAAATTTTCTAAAAAAATATGTACGTTTTCCGACGTTCTTACGGTGAAGGACAACATTGTGAGGAAACCTGCGTACGCCTGCGAAGAGATTCAAAGTTTGTGCGTGAAGTCGTCAAACCCGCACTGGGCCCGCGTGGACGATCACGGCCTCATCACTCTATACGGGTACGCTCGTGCCCCTCGGTGGGGACGTTTAATGAGCTGATGATGACTTTTTAAGCCTTTGTCATTTATTTTATGTCAAAAATAAAGTAGAAGTAAGTAAAAAGTCTATAATACCACCATCATCTTTTCCCAGTGCCATATTGTAATTTGTGGTACAGATTCTTGAATTCATTTTTATGATGTTTTGAATCGTGATTCTAAGTTCAAAAAATATAGACTAAAAAGGTAAAAATAATATTATTTTATTCATCTGTTTTTAAAAACAGACCCTGCCGAATAGACATAGAATGAGAAATTTTGATAATTTGGTATTCCTTACTTATCAATCACAGTTAACTAAATATTAATTCTAAAGCATAATTTTATTTCCAAAGGTATAATCTTCAATTTACGACAAATCTTTGTGGTAATTCATACGGTTCCATGCATCGAGTGCCAACTCGTGCATAAGTGTCAGCAGGATTTTTATTACTACCTACTACTTGTGAAGAATCAAGTTGCATTCTCAGAAAAACAAAAACTAGCACGTCATGTAACACAACTCTGCTGATTGACAAAATAAACTCCGACCTCAATTTGAAATTAAAGTATTAAGTTGCGAAATAATAACTTATGCTAATAACTTGTTTTCGTTAATATAAAGTAATTAGTAATTTGCGAAATTATAAATCAATAAATTAATTTGAATAGTTGAAATGTTACCGAATAATGATTGTTAACTAATATATTTGAGGTATTATGATTTTAGCATCATAATATTATTTATACATAAGATGACTTTGGAAGACTATCAATCAATCAACGACAATGATGGCGTTCACTGCTGGGAGATAGGTCCTAAATAGCGGCACACAGATTTATATACTTTTGGCCATCCATCCTGGTCTTGAGCAGCCTGCACCTCTGTCATTTTTTACAATTCCCGTCTTATCGGTTGGACGTCTCCCGCAACCTTTGCGCAATCGAAGTCTCCTCTCTTTCACGTTTCGGGTCCACGACACCGACTGGCGACCCACCAAAGTAATGAAATATGCAACTAAAGTACCTACTGTTAACGGGTGTGCAAAACAAAGAAGTAATAAACGGAAGTGGACCAGCAGGAAGGCATTTGTCCTAGTTCAAAATACTTTTTATTTGAGCATTGTAAATTATTGTAGCCCTATTCAGAAGTAGTCTATATTACTAATTTGTGAATCGGGTATAATATATTATGACGGAAATCGTGTAAAGGGTTGTCTGGGGGCTTTCCTACCTATTTTGCCATGGCTTGTTCTATTTTTACGATTTCAGTCTGACAAAAATGACACGACAACTATGTAGTTATAAACCATAAGTTACTTCTGCCAGAAAGCTCTGCACTTTATCAGCTAGTGTTCGACTGTAAATAATAATATGTATAAATAATAACTAAACGAGCATTTCAAGGACCGCCATATTGATTGCGTCTCGTGTCATAACTGTCATAAGATAAACTTGCCCTAAGGGAAGCGTATCGCGCACATTAATAACATTTCTTTTAAGATTAAACTTAAAAGGGTCAAGAGATGAGTCAGAAAAAGATAATATACACAAAGTATGAAGTAGTTCAATTTTAAGCGAGCGATGTTCGGGAGGAAATGTCCCTATACATACTTTACTCAAATGTAATTGAACTATTCTCATTAACCCAACAGTACATGATCCGATTGGACCCTGGGAATACTACCCGTTGCGCCACACTGTCACCATATGGTCACACCACCACCATTTGGCCGATGAAGGAGCGACCGTTTATGCCGGGGTCCTCCTTTATCTAGGGCGCTTGGCTACCTGCAGACGTTCTCACGACTTGTAGGAGTTGTAACCTACATGCGCTCATTTCAGATTGTAATATTTAATTAAATTGCAATTGTTCGATAAAAATATTTTGAATTTTCTTATAAACTTCCTTTCAAACATTATATAAGGTGCAATAAAATGTTTTATTGCACCTATTTTACAACTTTGGAAGTGTCTCTCGCGCAAACTATTTAATTTATCAATAAAATCATATATTAGAAACCTCAGTATTATTTGTAAATACTTAAATATCTCTTTTGAATTTTAAGTTTGTATAAACACTTATCATATTTTTAAGTTTTTTGTTATAATCCTAATGTGGTTCTTCGGTCATGACGAAATCTTTAAGTGAGCAAAACATATTATCTTATGTCCCTCCTTTGTTGTGAAGGCACACATAAATATATATAGCAAAATGCTAGCCCTAGCCAAAGATTTCTATCTGGTTACCTACAAAGTCGAAAACACCTCTCGTCTCGTGGAAGAATATCTCTATTCTGCAGTGTCGGGCACCCTCGGTAGTGGGACTCTTGGCTTCAGCAGCATCATTATCATTATGGCCTAAAATGTCCCCTGATAAACGAAAGCCTCTCCTAATGATTTCGACGTGGATCGATTCTCAGCAGTCGACGTGACATCCATTTGCTACTACTATTATAATAAGCACCGAAAACAGCATAATTTTTACAGTTTAACTATGTACAGAATTACAGACATATAATTTACAAATTCAGGCAATGAAATAAAGAAATATATTTGATTATTTAGTTCCAAACCAATAAAATTATAGTTATATGATGATAATAATTTTGTTCCTGGTATAAATTAAAAACCATAAAAAATAAAATAAGTTTTATGAAAAGCATGCAATATCAATAAAAATAAATTACATTATGTAGAGTTGTCTTATAATCTTGAAATTTGAATAAAAAATAATCAATGAAATTAAATATTCAATTATATTTATTTAACAGACTTCAAAAAATTCGACAGTATGTTTTTTTATGTTTGTTCGCGAATATTTTCGTCGTTTATGATACGATTTTGATGATATTTTTTTGTTGGAAAGTGAATATTTTAGAGGTAGTCATATTTTAAGAAATGCATGGTATGATGATGAACACCAGACAAATCGAGGGAAACTCCTTTTTTGTTCTTGTTTGTGGTTATGTCCGTCGCTTATGAACCGATATTGATGATTCTTTTTTGTTGGAAAGATACTCCAGAGGTAGTTCTAAGATAAAGAATAATTTGATGAAGGGACCATAGAAATCAAACTTTTAAAAATTTTCTCATAGTAACTACTAATTAATTATTTCATGCAGTAAGAAATAACAACCAATAAATTGTCCGACCCGCTTGAAACATACGTTTACTTATTGTTATATTTTTTACATAAAATTATACAGGAAAATTTTGATCTTAACGCGTCATTAGAATGGTACCAAATCAATCAGCGTGCGACGTGATAATGAATTCATATTCTGCCCAACTTGCCGGGGACACTTTTTCAGTAAGATTGTGCATTTAATTTTTTGTTTATCTAAGGTATATTATCTACCAAAAAATGCCACCTGTATTTACGCTTCAAAACTAACTTCATTCAAGCTTGTTTTGGTGAAACAAATTCCCAGTTCGTTTCAATTCCCGTTATAGCGCCATCTATCCCGCACCGCCAAATCATCAGGGTTTACGGCGGTTTTGCGCTTCCAAAGGGTAGTTTAGTTTGAACGTGACAAATTAGATGGCGCTTAAATCGATGATTCTAATTGGAAAGGGCGCGAGGTTGATACGAAATATTTTCAATAGCTTTTTGAAAATTACTCCATCCTATCCTAAAAAAATTATATGGTTTAGGCATGGAGTTGTTTGGAAATGTTTACGCTATACGGAGTTCGTTATCTAATAGACATACATCATTAGCTAACGAGTGGTCCTAATTATTATTTAAAAATCATTATGACGTTATACATACATAATTGCTTAGCACTCTTATCATGATTATCATTGTTAATTGCTAATGACTCATATTTAATTACTACGTATACAATACTTTCTGTTTACCCAGCTTCTGCCAAATATGAAGTTTCAGAGTGAGTTTGATTTCAGAGGTTTGATTTGTGTAATCGTGGCTGCACCGACTTCAACCAATTAGTGGAGCCTCTGAACTGTTTTAAAAATGCTTTATGAATGATAGTTTGTAACTATGACGGTAGCATTTTGTATTAATGACCAAAACTAGTCTCAACACAGTTCGTAAATTTGTATTTGTCCTTTGGAGACTATCCTACTACCTTCCTGGCTAAGCTACCACCGAAGACTATGAAACAGGAACACACTTTAAAGAAATAGAGGTGTTACTAAAAAAAGAACTACAAATGTGGACATGTGTGACATGCAGTGTAAAGTATTAAACTTGACGTTATTTACAATAATCATTATTTGCGATGTAATCAAAACTTATTTTAATGCACCGGAATGTGGAAAATGTACGTTAAAAAATAAGTGACTTCCTCCCAAAACCTTTAATTAATACGTAATAAGCACGTTGTCGAAGCATTAATAATTTACGACACGTCATTAGTTAACTAAACAAAAGTAATCTTTAGCATCTACTTCAAAAGATGAAAAATTTCAATTGTATATATTTTGACAGTAGGTACTTTGATGGAGTACTGAAAATTTGGAAGTATCTTATAGTACGGTTAATTTACAATTAGAAAATCCTTCAAAATATAGATACAACTAAAATTACAAAGTTCCCATCTCTTCCTGTTTGAAAAAAAGTATTCAAGGATGCCTACAAAATGAGATTTTTTTTGTGAATTAAGGTAGTTTTACTTTTATTGTTTGGTCTAATTTGACCGGACTTTAATATAAGAACAAGGATAAAATTTTGGTATATTGGGAAAAAAAATCCAAAGCAATGGAGATCAGGAAAGTTTAAAGACTAAATAAATAGCAGCAAAGATAAGAACCTTGTGCAAATACCATGACAAATTGACAAAACATATAGAAAGAAGAAGAAAAAAAAACATTTATTGACCGTACACAAGAATACGCACAAATACATAACATTAATTAAAATTGCACGATAACACAAATGAATAAAAACAGAAAACGTTATGAGTAATATAAAAATAACACAAATAATAAAAACATATACGGCCAAAAGGTCCTGCCTCAGTATTAGCTGCTGTGACGCTATACGCCGCACCAGCACTGTTATTCTGGCAGAACCTCTTGAGTGGACGATTTTAAATTTCAAAACAGCACCACAATTTAAAAAAAAAACAATATAACGAGACTGCGTAAGACTAGAACACAACGATATACATAAATACGAAGTTATAAGAAATAAAATAATACATAAATAAATATGAATACTCGAATGTAAAATATAAAACATGACAAGAAATAGCAAGACATGAATATTAGGTATCGGGGAATGAAAAAATAAATAAAAATAAATACCGGTGAAACTGAACGCATCCTATATCTGTGAAATTGACGTTACTACTTGATTTGCTAAAAAAAAATGTTGAAGATATTAAACAAAGTACAATATATAATATTAGTTTCCAAAATGCATTGGCACACAGAAGGTTCAGCTTCGAATTGGCGTTACATCGCTGCAACAATATATAATTTTATTCTTAATATATCTAAAAGGCTTTTTTTAATTTCTGTTTTATGTAGAGAACTGTAAGATCATCCATAAATAAAGTTAAAATATAATGGTAGATAAGAACTTTTAAGCGGAACCCATTTTTTATATTAATGAAAACATTAATTTCAATCATAAAGCAAATCACTTTATGCAGTATGCTTAAAAACTATGTAAGTATAACTATATGGTGCTAGTTTAATTTAAGAAAAATTTAAATGTCTGTCACCTGTTTAGTGATTGACACTAGAATAAAGCATATACCATGAATGTTTTACCATTTTACTCAAATTTTACGATAGCAGACAGTTCAAGGATGAAGAGTTATCTTCTTCAATTTTAATCAACTCGTTGATTTTGCAAATTTGAAGATGTCTCTCAATAAGGAAACCAAAAAATCGCTGCATGAAGTTTTTGTACGAAAGAATGTCGTAACGGATCAACGAGATTTTGGGAATAATGATTACAACTCGGAATTTAAACTATGGAGGAGACAAAAACTATGTAAAGAAACTACTGAAAATGTTAGGTCTTTACAGAAAAAGCTAAATATAATGAGGTCAGATTTTACTAGAAGCTATGATAATCAAAATCTCATAACTATGTCTTGTCTTGTTAAAGCTTTCAAAGAATCTAGTACACAAGAGGATGCTACAACTGATAATATGTTTGTCAATAAAATTGAGTGCATGATGCATCGGTTAAATAACGAACTGGACGAACTAAAGAAAATATATTGCAATGTTATTAAAAAACTTCCTAAAATTGGAACCGACTGAAATAAAAGTTTTCACTAGTTGAACTGACTCGAGGACCGAAATTTTTATGGTTCAAATCAAATGTATAGACATGGTCGTAATAAATTTATTCATACTCTAAAATTTTTTTGAATTGAGTGTTACAAAAGTTTCAGGCTTTGGCTTTAACTAAGGTCTATTTAATAACGTTTTTTATGTTGTTTTGTGGCCCGCTTTTAAATAAGTACTTCATCACATAAAACAATTGTCATTAAAGTTGTTTTAATTAACTATATTAAAACTTTAAAATCTTGTTACCTGAAATGTAAGTTTTTGAAGGCGTGGATAGCAGTTTTTGTATTATGTTTGTCAAAGTAAATTTCTTTGCCAGCACTTTATAATGTAAGTCCTATTTGAGAGTTGCCTATTTTTTATGTTTTTCATTTTCTTATGCTTAGGTAGCACAATCGAAAAGTAATGTATTGGCAATAAATCTAGCAGATCGTCCGTTCGGAAATAGGAAATGAGTCGGCGCGGTGACGGAAACAAGGCTCAGCTTATTCGTGGACTACCGGATACCTACTCTTTGCACACTTCCCCGATGCGCAATCATGAGTTATTTTTGTTATGGCATAGTTTTCTTTAACTATTATTGTGTTTTGTTCATAAACACAATGAAATTTGTATGCAGGTTTAATCCAAAAATGTACGTAAATGTAAAATATAAATATATGTACATCGTGATCCTATTTGGATTCAAAGACAAAATTCTGTCTATACTCTTTGAAATTTAATTATAAAAAGGGTATTAATTTAAATTACTCACTAAATTCTAATTGATTTACTACGAGCATATAAATACTTTAGCCCATTATTAGAAATTACATATTAGAAATTACAATTCAATATTACTTATTAGAAATTAGAAACCTACTGAGCGTTGGTTCATACATCGATGCGTGATCCGGCAGTCGTGGGTTTTAATGGCCTTGTGCTAAAAATATGGGATAAGACATAACATTCATTATTTCTGTACTTGTAACATTTCGTTCTAGAAAAAACCACCACATTCCGACATTACAAGAAGTCATGCATCAGTGTTAACTAAATTTATTTAAAAAAAAATCACCAAAGCTCGATCGTCTCGTAGCTATTAGAGAGTAAAAATACAACTCTCAAGCGCGGTCTATTTCCATTAGTGCGCAGACAGTCGGCACAATGGTAAGCAAGCTGTTAGGCATAATGAAGGCATTGTGCGTCGGGACGGTCGGTGACGTCATTATGTGCAGTCCCGCTAACTCAGCGGCGACGCGGTATATCGACAGGAAGACTGGATTTCTAGGCATTTTGTGAAATGGAACTGATATAAAAATATATTAACATGTATTTATTAAGTGATACATTAGATTATACATTACAAATGGAGACATTTATGTTTGAAACAATATATTTAGTTTGTAAATGTTTCGTTAGCTTATTTGATGGTAAGAAGCAACTCTTGCATTTATTACACTACTGACCTCAAAAAAGGAACCACAGATAAGTTATCTTGTGACGTTAAGTATTCAGTCACTGGTCACAGTATTCAGTAATTTCATGGCATATCTCAATCCCGAATACACTCTCGCGACTCTAAGGGCATAACTATCAGGTTGGGGGAAATAGGTTGAATAAAGTTCGGCGCAGGTCCGTGATGCAATCACACTGCTGCTTGCACTAAAGGTCGATGGGGGAAGTTTTGCCCTCATTCTTCATTTAAGACGACCCATTTCGTCATGGTCATCGGCCACTACGCCAAAGGTTTCGGGTTCGATCCCCGGGCAATACAAACATTTGTGTGTATGAACATATCTGTATTGGTCTGGGTGTTTCTATGCATAATATGTATGTATTTACAAAAAAAAGTTTATAAATATGTTTATCCACTGTTTAGTAACCTACATAGGCTTCATGCTTAACTTGGGGCTAAGCAAGATGGCGCTGTGTGAATGTCAATGGATATATTTATATCAGTGGAGATTTATTTAAGGGTATTCGTGGGTGTTTGTAGCCTACCGCGTTAGTTCAATATAATATGTTGATAAGGCATCACGGGATTCACGAGCAGGTTGGAAATACACCAATAAAACTCTTATAATATGCAATGATGCATGCTTAAAAATGGATTGAACAGCTTTCGGAAAGAATAGTGCTGACAGCGATCTTTATAGGTATGTCGGAGGTTTAAGTATTCCACTTAACGAGTACCTTTACTGAGTGCTTTGGAGTTTGAGCCTCATATATTTATTTAAAAATCGGTGTAAAGCGAAATTTTTTATTAAAATAAAAATATGTAAAACACTAAAAGAGGTTTTTAGTTAGTGGAAATGGTTACCCTTAAATATCAACGATCCAAAATCCACACTACATTTGCTAACTTTGACGTAAACGTTTATGGGCAACGCAAAAATATCTAGTAGGATCAATATTTATGTTATAGGTATTAAACAATTACACGGTAGAAATAAGTGAAATTGAAGTATTCAAAGTCACTCAACGCGCAATGGAGCGAGCTATGCTTGGAGTCTCTCTTAGGGATAAGATTAGAAATGATTTAATTCGTAAGAGAACTAAAGTTACCGACGTAGCCCGCCGGATCAGCAAGTTGAAGTGGCAGTGGGCTGGTCACGTATGTCGCAGAACCGATGGCCGTTGGAGCAGACGAGTTCTGGAGTGGAGACCGCGTCTTGGCAAGCGTAGCGTAGGACGCCCTCCGGCCCGATGGACCGACGACTTGCGAAAGGTCGCTGGTGGAAGCTGGATGAGAAAGGCGGAGGACCGGGATGTGTGGCGCAAAATGGGGGAGACCTATGTCCAGCAGTGGACTGCAATAGGTTGAAGAGATGAAGTACCCACGCGGACGACCTTTTATGGAGTCTCACACAGTTAAAGCTAGTCAGGAGACAATATAAAATGAACAGCTAAAGATATTCATTGTGTCTATTACAAAAGCAATACCCCACTAGTAGCTCATTTTATTCTCACAAAGTATGAAACAAAGCCTTCGAGTAATAACACTTAAATCTCGGCGCCTATTAAATCCGATGGTATAATTGAATCTGCCCATGTGCCAATAAATTGTTCCACGAGTGATTTATCTTGTCGGCTTGACAGCCTCTTCCCGACATATCCCGCTTCGGTTGGACATGGTAAAAGTATTAGAGTTATTAATATAGATCCCGAAAGTCAATATTTCGGGTGACACCGTTTTTATTGCCAAACTTAAAGCACAAGGTCGATCTTTTGTACCGAATAAGATTTTTCTGTAGTAGTTAGGCTCGATACTGATTCTTTATTGACTGCAATGCCAGATATCGATCTGTAACATCATAGTGTTATATTTTTCTATGATTGGAGACGAGAGCTCTATGAGCTGGGTGAAATCATTGGGTATAACAGACCTTACTTCTGTTGCCTCATCGATGATGGGCGCAGAGCAGGGTTGACGGAATTACAACATACAAAATTATTAGTTTCATTTTTGGTTTCGTTGTTGTATTAGTTTCATTATGTGAACCAACTCGATAGTTCACTTAGAAAAAACTTCTGGTTATTATAAGCTTATGTTTGGTGATCTTGTAGATATAAACAAATTAACTAAAACAACTACTTTTCTCTTGGTATCAAACCATTATCTTACCAATGCAGGTGAGGTAAAAATGCATCTCGTATCGTGTTAAGGCATTTTAAGCTCGATTAGCTTACTTCAGAAAGAAAAACATTTATTGAGCACACAGTTACACATTTACAAAAACTCAAAACCACTTTAACAACAAAGAAAAAAAAAACAGAAACAAACTTTTCAAAACTACCCTTCGTGATAAATTCAATAACCACGCCCTGCCACGCAATGGCACATGCCACAATAACCTCACAAATAAATAAGACCAACAAATTTGCAAAAGGGCAAAACGATGAATTCGCTTCGGGATACTCCGCTTTACGCGTGCCACACATACGTGTGAAAACCAACCAATCGCCCAACGTAAACATACCAACAGTGAGTATTTTAATTTTACTTCTTCTGTAATGAAATGTATAATCGTTTAAGATGTTTTTTTAATGCCCTAATTGTTTTTAGGTTACGCAAGGGTGGCGGCAGATCGTTCCAGCAACGTGAAGCAGCGTACCTAAAGGAACCACGAAATGCTGCGCTCCGATGTTTTGGAGTAACTAAGATGTAGGTGCAGGCCCTCCTTTCATGATCTCTGCAATCCTGGGCCCATACAAGTTTTTCGAATAGATACTTAGGTTTGCCCGTGGCTATTACGCCAAACATTAAAGTTGTCAGATGTATTTTCCGACGCACTTCCATTTTCAGTAGGTCAGCAGTGTCAAGGAATGGAGTGACGTGTGAGCGAGGAGGTATGTGAAAACAAAAGCGGGCACATGCATTTTGTATCCTTTGTATTAAGTTTGCAGTTCTGGCCAGGATGCATGACCCATATACTGAGTCACAGTAGTTGAGTTTTGACAGTATTAGAGATTCGCATAGTCTTATTCTAAGTTTTTCACATATATATGGTCTGATCTTTCAAGGGTCAGCCCCAGATTTCTTGCTTCGTCTACATTTGCAATGCTTTCCCCATTTACTTCAGTATAGTATACGGCGGTACCATGGTAGTCTTTGAACATCTTTATGAAAACACCAAAAGGTGATTCCTTAATCAACAGATAGGATCTGAATCTGTTTTCCTTCACACAATTGATTTACAAGAAAATTGTATGATGTGATAGGTGCCAGAAATGACGTAATAAGATCCAATTTTTCAATCTAAAATAAAACATGTATTCTACGATTTAACTACAGCTGCCTTCGATATTTTCCGCCAAACATCGTACGAGCCTCACATCATCTTCATTAGCTCATGAAATGTCCCCGTGGACAGGAGCACGAGCTTACCGAAACACAGTGTGTTCACGCGATCGCCCGACTTCATTCATGCACAACACTTGAATCTCTTCACAGGCGTGTGGAGGTTTCCTCACGATGTTTACCTTCACATAATTTCTAGCATTCGAAAAGACATTGATACATGGCGGGATTAAAACCTTCACACTCTATATCGGAAAGCAGCAGTCCACACCAAAGAGCCAACGACGCTCTACGCGCGACGAGACTCTGGTGACCTGCAAAAACACAACTGGACAACTACGGGCTGCTACAATTCAGGTAGCTCAATCATTAAAGGAGGTTGATTACGAAAAATTTACAATACAAAGTAGAAATACTTATAAAAATAAAATAAATGATTTCATTATCATCACTGGAAGTTTAATTTGATTAATTCCTTAATACCTATAATGTTCATATAAAAGGAAAAGATCTGAAAGCTCTCCTGAAAGCGTCTTCGTTGAGCCATCACTTTGCTCGCAGGCAGGTGGAAGTTATAATGCACTTTCTGTTAACTTAAGGGATATTATGAAGTTTTCACAGGCGTACGTTGATGTAGCCGTAAAGAACACATAACAGATGGTCATAGTTTAGTTAAGCCTTTAGAAGTTATATTGAATATCTAGAATTCGAATTTCATTTTCTCCTTATAAAAAATAATTTACTAAGAATATGTATAATCTTAATAGGTACCAATATGGCATTTACAGCCTAGGCGGTGCTAATAAGATTTAATATTCACACGAGATAAACGAAATCAAACCAACATGGCGCCTGTGATTACCGATTGGTTTAGGTAACGACTGCAAAAATTCACACGTCTCCCGAAGGCGGAATTAACTTTGGTTTTATTCTAGTAATTTCACTAGTATACATAATTAATATAATAATTAATAATAATAATAATCATCTTTATTTCTCTCACAAACAATAGTACATAACACAGTTTCAGGATACAGACATAATTATATAATATCATTATTGTGTGAGACTGATGCCTATGCTAGATATACTAGAGTATATCCGTCTTACGGGTCATCAGGCTCCCACCACCTCAGATTACATAGGTTTTATGAAGTTAAGTTAGTCCATGTAAGAGTACTAGATAAAGCTACATAACATATTAAATTAAAATATAATTATTCCTTAATAACAAAGTACAGCTGCTTATCTTAGATATCTACCATAATTTTACTTTTTTGAATGAATGTGCAAGAGTCTTAGTTATTGCGTGTATGTGTAGATTTGTATGTGTGTGTGTGTGTGTGTATATGTGTGTGTGTGCGTGTGTGTATAGTATCTGAACGAGATATATTTTTACAAAAATTAATCGATCAACTAACTAGCCACAGTCAATAATTCCTCCGTTTTAGCATAGGTCATATTGAGTAGCCATTCCGTCACCCTTCTCCTACAACTGTGACTTGATAGGGGGTAAATGTTAAGGACAGAGTTAATCGTGTTGTAGAGTCTAAACCCTAAAAAGCAAAAGAATCTTTGCGCAAAACGTGTGTGAAAACGACTCGTAGTGCATACTGAACCCCTTCTACGCTTATCAGAATTTAGCTGTGCGTCATAGGAAAAGGAAACATGCTTGCGAAGTACAACAGAGAGAACAAATAGTTGACGGACGGTTAGGACTTTCCAATGTTTATAAACATCAGTCGTGGGGCAAATAACAGGAAGGAACGCACCAACCTTCAGGACCGCTCTCTGAGCCCTTTCAACTTTTAGAAAATGTGTCTTGGCGGCACCGCCCCAAGAAGATATACAATACCTTAATATGGATTGGCAAAGCGCTAGATAAACAGTCCTTATAATTGATCTACCCGCCACATGGCGTAACGTTTTAAAATGTAGATTAATTTTCTAACTCTCGTGGCAAGAAGATTCAGGTGAGACTGAAAGTTAAGATGATTGTCAACCATGACTCCTAGGTACCTTGT
This sequence comes from Leucinodes orbonalis, assembly GCA_019425675.1. Taxonomy (NCBI): domain Eukaryota; kingdom Metazoa; phylum Arthropoda; class Insecta; order Lepidoptera; family Crambidae; genus Leucinodes; species Leucinodes orbonalis. Next base: position 54,219 of record PQWD01005287.1, on the reverse strand, counting down.
TGAGTCAGTTGCAATAAGATCGGGGCAGTTACAATTTAGGATCTTCGAGCATAAGCCGAAATGCAATTTAATCTTAAGATCAACAGGAAGACCTCGCTTGGTCATAGAAAATATTATATTTTGGTTTTTTTAACATTGAGAGATAGTAGGTTTCCACCCAACCAATCACAGACCAAGTCAAAGCCTATCTGTGCATGATGGAAAGCTTCTTTCCAGCAACTCCCGGAAAACAACAAGGCAGTATCATCGGCGAATGCCACGATTTTCCCACGACGAAGTTTCATCTGACATAGGTCGTTCATATAAACAAGGAATAACGTGGGTCCAAGGACACTGCCCTGCGGGACGCCGTAAGTTACAGGTAGTTCCTCACTGGTCCAGTCATCAACTCTAACTGATTGATAGCGGTTTGTCAAATAACTTGAAAAGAGTTTGAAAGCCAAGCCCCTGATACCCAGTCTTTCCATTTTATTTAACAGAATCGCGACGGAGACGGTGTCGAATGCCTTAGCCAGATCGATGAAAATTCCAATAACCCTCTCCCCATTATCCAAGCCAGTAGCAACGAAATCTGTAAGAGTATGTACAGCATCGTCAGTGGACTTCCCGGAGCGAAATCCGTATTGTGATGATGATAAAATATTGTATTTTTCAAGGAAGTCCACCAGACGTCTATTCATCAATCTCTCCAATATTTTAGATAGAATAGGGAGAAGACATATTGGCCTATAGTTATTGACATCGTCTCCGGCACCACCTTTATGGACAGGTATAATAAGAGACTTCTTGTACACGTCCGGAAAAACTCCACTATTCAGACAAAGATTACAAACGTATGTAATAGGAGGGATTAACAGGTCGCTGTGTCTCTTCAATAGCTGTCCTGATATTTGGTCAACCCCCACAGCACATCCATCACGAAGGTTGAATATAAGGTTACCAACTTCAGCTTCGTCAGTAGGCAGAAGAACCATTGAGTGAGGTGCGAGCGGAATGGAATTAGATGAAAATGTACTCGTTCTACTGCCATCAATACTGTTAGCTAAGTTTTTACCAATATTGGCAAAAAACTTATTTGTCGAGTTGACACCATCTCGTGGATCACCATTGGCAATAAGATTGGATGAGATACTCTTTGGATTTTTGTAATTTGTAATACTTGATATAGCTTTCCAAAGTCTTTTGCTACTGCTTGCCGAGTTTTGTATAAGTTTTCTCTCATATGAGTGTCTAACTTTGTTGAGGACTTTTTTACAGTAATTTCTGTATCTTTTATATATAAGGCATATATTTGGGTCATTCGGATGACGTAGAAATTGTTTATGTAGTCTGTCTCTGTGTTTCATACACCTAAGAAGACCAGGGGTTAACCAAGGTTTGATCAGTCTCTTACGTTTAGGAATAGCAATTACTTTTGAATTGTGATTTAAGGAATGTACTCTTCGTAACATCACTAACTAGTCCAGAGCGGTGACATACACTCTTGTAGGTCTCGTGCTAGCGCACTGCTGGACTGAAGGCCACATAGTGGTCCCATTTTCATACTTTGCAGTCGGATGTGGCTATGGAAAATACGTAAAAGATAGTATCCACGAAAAAGTTCGTAAGCCGCCTTCTGTGGCATTCATTTGTGGGCAGAGTAGGGATAATTGTAATAGGCTAAGAAATAAGAAGTGTTTTTTTTTATGTAGCAATAGAGCATATATTTCCTTGTTACATCAATATTTTGCATAGCGGATAAATGCTATGAAGCGGCATTGCTGGGAGATGTTATTTATATTGCATCTCATTCTGCTCATAGCAGGAACTAACGCGAGTTTAATTATACTTATTTTGTGGACTTTCAAGATGTTACTCTTTTAAAATATATTTTCAGTTCCAGATGAATCCGTCTTAAAATATAAGTTACAAAATTGGCGCTTGTAAAAAGTGATTTTGTTCCTAAAAACACTTACATATTATACTATTCTAAAGCGTCAGTAAAATACCAAATCGATTCGTTAATAGCAACGCGAGTATAACA
>PQWD01005287.1:0-48128 GCA_019425675.1 Leucinodes orbonalis | reverse complement strand
ATCCGATTTGTGTAAAACCTAGATGAATGGAGCTCATTAATTCAGTTCTGCTTTAAAATTTCAAAATTAAAAAAGTATAAGAAGTTTTAGAATTGTTTATATGAAATACAATTATAATAACAGTTCTGCTGGTGTAAGATCTGTCTTTTTTGGGCTTTTAATGAGAAGGTTCGTTCGGTAGGTTACTGAAATATTTTGGGCTTTGTTTAAATGGATTCTGTTATATTTGTATATAATTTTATGTAATTCTTTGGTATCGCTCGATGGAATATCGAGGTATGTAAAGTTAATTTGTATTTAAGTGTAAGTCCTTTTAAATAACTATACACTGCATAGCTTATTTCATATTATAATCAACATATTCAGCGAAAACACACAATGCTTGGCAGAAAAAAAACCACATATATCGGACTTAAGTCATAAATAATCCACTCAGACAGTGTCGCAACTGGAGCACACTATCGATATATTCCAATCCGACGGCGTACCCATTTCAAAAACACTTAGGAATTATCATGTCCACACACGGCTCTAAGAGTATAGATCCATCGAGAGGCGTAAGCTCCCAGGGCCCGCGTGCCGAGATACGAACCGTGGTTTAGCACTTAAGTACGTCTTACGGACGCCTCGCATCCAATGCAGGCTATCTGTAACGTAAGAGATATTCACTAGCTACGGACACACAAGGCGATTATGTGAAACGAAGAAAAAGTATGTGTTCTTCGTAATAATTTATACTTTTGACGATACATTTAGTGTAACGGTTGAGTTGTCGGCTACTACACCAAGGTTCGATCTCCGGGCAAGTAAAACATATTGGGTCATGCATATGTCTGTTTGTAATGGTCCGAGTGATCTTATGTTTAATATGTATGTATTACAAGAAAAAAGTATATAAGTATGTTTATTCGTTGTTTAGAACCCATATTATAGGCTAATGCTTAGTTTGGGGCTAGAAAGCGCTGTGTGTATGTCATTGGTTATTTATTATATTTTTATTAATATAATGTTGTCTAGAAGAAACATTATTTTACTGCAATGTTATATTTAATAACGAAGACGCAAACCTGGTTATTGTTATGAATTATAATCATAATATACGTAAATATTTTTAAACAAGCGATTTGATCTGTAAAATTAATTTAATGTGTTTGAGTTGGGAACAATTAAAGTCAATAATGTTATCCTCAAGAAGTTTAAATGAGTTATCGAGATTTAGGTATGCTAAGTATTACCATTAATTAGCATTCTTAAAATCTCCAATATCTACCATCAAGTTTGTAAAAATTAACAACTATCAACTTTAAATACAAATAAATCTTGAATAAATAAAGATTTGACGCCATATTCCGTGAAATTTTTAACGAAACGACCACAGCGGACATTAAATAAAAGGAAATTATGTAGATTAAAGACGTTTTTCCTCGTTGAACTGAACGCGTCATAAAAAAAGGTACGGAACTCTCAGCTTTTATTGTCTTTTAAGTCTCATACCGCAGTAACTTCCGTTTCCGTCAAGTTTTTTTAATTCGCTTATTACTTCTGAAATGAGGCGGGACTTTTGCGTGTTAAAGTCAAAAGTTGGCGCATAATTTGCTTGTTCTCAAATAATCTTTGGTTTTTGATACTGTTGCCATGGCCCGTAAGTTAAAGTTCTAGATTTGATTGTGATTAAATAATTTATGTCTCTTCTAAGTTAGACATAAATTATTCAATAACCCTTTAAACTCAATAAAACTTACTTTTTATTTGCTTGCTGAAAAATGTGTACTTACGTAGTATTTGCTAGGTAAAATATATAATGGCGTGCTTCATTTTGGTGTGTTTGTTCCGGATAAGCTTTTCATTGTATGTTTTAAATATGTGTTTGTCCATCCGATTTGGACACGACCTCATTCACTTTTTAATATAAAAATCGGAGGATAAGTTTTTCGTGAGACCGTGGTATGTCCTAACCGACAAGTAACGGGAAACAATTTTCTGCGTTGGGTTACGGCAAGAGGTTACCGGAGGTCCGAAATTACATCTTCTTTCTCTCTTCGTGTCCTTTTGAAAAGGGGAGGGCTGTTTAAATGACAGCAACGCACTCATTGCTTCTCGACAGTAACGAGTGTCCTTAAGTGGCGATGTCATTTATCATCACTTAAATTGCCTGCTTGTTAGCCTACAAAAATCTTCAATGCTAAAAGTTCACAAGACCGAAGGCGTTACACTTGTATTAAGTACTTGTTGCATCACAGACAACTCAGACATCATCATACGTTGTTATGCGACTATCATAGTGACGATTACGAGGCGAACAAAAGCTTAAGTGATCGTTTAACGCTCATATAAGCTGCCATCTGCCGTCTACTTTAATGGCGCAGTCAGCAAAAATGTCTTTCACGAATAAAAGATATGGTAAAGTTATTATTCCATTGTTTATTTCAATTAATGAAATGATTTATTTTATTGACTACCATTTGAGGCCAATAAAAAACGTAAAAATCTTTTGATAGTTGATACTTCTAGAAAAAACCTTAACAGTATGTTATATCCTAAGTAAATGGGCCGGTCAGTGCGCTCACCTTGTAGTAAGTGAGATGCCTGACCATGACATACGCAGTGTTGAAAAAAATATATATTAAATTATTATTTTTTGTCAACAGTACCCTGCACACGTCACAGTAGAATGTAGATATTAGGTCACAGAAGTGGAATCGTATTTCACGGACGATATTTGGCACTGCGCTAGTACCTATCAAGACTATTCAGTACCGAGTTTACTATCTTGTTAAAAGTGAAGACTGGGTGAGGATTTTAAGACTTTTAAGCTTCCAAAACCCTAAAGTGCTTACAAAACCCGTCATCAAAAAGTGAAATGATGAAATGTCAATAAGAGAACCGTCAGAATTGGAAAGCGGTGAACCTCAGTATCTTGATAACGGACCATAGTACAGTAGCTTACTTGTGATGTGAAGATGCTAAGTTACAATAATATTACTGCTTGCCTCACATTTGCCTTAGCACAGTTATGTCTCGTATGTTTTATCAAACAACTAATAACTGTATCATGTGATCTACCACAGATCTAGTCTAGCAAGAGCCAAATGGAATTATTATTTATGAATAAGTGTCTTGACAGACTTAGTCAAAATCTCTTAACTTATCAGACTTATGAAAAAACGCATTTTAATTGTGGATTTTCGTAAAGACAGACAGGCACATAATACTAAGTGATCTGTTTTAAACATTTATCAAACGCTGATAGTTTCTTTTTGAAATACCTACCTATATAAAACATTCTTCTTTATCAATGTCGTGATATGATCCTGCAACATAATAAAAATATGTGCTCCACATTCATTACTCAACATCCTCTGATACTTTTTATATCTAATGTACTTACAGATTTTATCAATTTTAATAATAAAAAATATCTACTGATATTCACACAGCGCATCTAGCCCCAAGTTAAGCGTTAAGCCTGTATTAAGGGTACTAAACAACGGATAAACATACATATATACATTTTTTTGTAAATACATACATATTATACATAGAAAACACCCAGACTATTACAAACAGACATGTTCATGCACACGAATGTTTGTACTGCCCGGGGATCGAACCGGAACCCTTGGTGTTGCGGCCGACCTCTCAACCGCAACACCAAATGGGTCGTCCCATATAAATTGAAATAATTATTATTATTTGCTTTGATTTTAATACGATGTATTGAAATTTCTGAAGGATTTGTCGGGATTAAAAGGCACAGTCCTTGAGTATTTTGGTGCGATGTCGTTCTATCCAGTAATTTCGTACAACGGAAGGCAGTTTATTTATATTTACACGCCAAGTTTGCCCGTTAAGCTCTTGGCAGGGACAAAGGCGTTCTGTTTTTATCTCACCTGCCAATTGGTATCGCAATAAACCAGTTTAACATCTTAAAATTGGCGGTTTTAATTATCATATGCTTTTATTACTTTAATGTTAGAGTTTTTGTTACCCTGTCTTATTACATTTTAGTAAATTGCGATTATCCGTACATCACATTTCAATAAACCAACATGTTCAACGTCATCGAGCCCACAACACCTCAAATGTTTGTTGGAGACTACATTTTATATAGACGTAGGCGATTACGAATTTAGTCCACAGAACACTCGTACACCTAATCCATAATTCCTGCCACAGTAAAATAAAGTCACTGCTGAAACCTGCGACTACGGCTGTTGGGATTGATTGCTTTTAATGAAGAATAAATAACGATCACAAATGTTTTAGTACCTACCGAAAAACCATGCATTAGGCGTTGTATTGAAAAAATATGATGTAAACAGAATTTCTATCATACTCTTAAGACAGACGACTTAAAGCGGCACAAACAATAGATTTTCCATTGTGTCTGGATTCCTGTCCATGGGTTAATGGATCTCTACCGAACTCTTTCATGGTACCTAAATCCTAACAAACAACAAAAAAGCTAACATGCATTGATTAAACGAGGTAGACTAAGTTCAGACCTTGCGATTACTTAATTCATGTGAAGTCTTGCCAACAGGGCACAGAACAACTAAATTTTTTATCAAAGTAGAAACTTAAGGACCTCAGTACATTTAATGTAAAGTTTTAGTATTTTATACTTAGATAAACAGACACTGAATTGTTTATATACATTTTATATCATTACGTCAGTGATTGACTCGAAATATTATTAAATCGCTTGCGCGATAAAAACAATTCATGTTAAACTTGAATCGATTTTCCAAGAAGGCATTTTCTTATCAGACATCACCGAATAGAATTGAAAATCTCCAATACAAAGGTTACCTACGTGTGTATAATTTTAAGATATATTTTCCAACTTACCCGTTAAATTGAATCGGTATTCCCGAAACAACTGATGTTAGAATTCGTAATATAATTGTAATAGACCAATAATATTACGGAAAAGAGTACTTTCGAATATATTAGATAATACTGATGATTTTAAGCTTTATTTACAAGTAGAGCATTTAAAATAAATGAAACATTAGTTATTTTTATAAAAAATGTGAGGTGCCTATACAAACATTAAAAAACTTGAAAAAAAAAAACATCAAATTGGTTGAACTGTAACATATAAGCTTGAAATCATTGATATAAGTGTGTTCATAGTTATATCTTGTCATACTTCTTGTACCTTCATAAAGAAACAAGAATTCTTCGCGTTCTAAAAAGGATATTTCAAAGATCTTTTATTTGAAAAGTGAAACGAAAATTACAAAATATTAAATTTAAATTTATCGTATAACCGACTCCCAAACTCACTCAGCTAAACAGAAAACACCGATAGCTACAAAGTAGAAAAATTTAATAAACATACACAATTCTAAGGTCCATAACATAAGCCTTTGTCAATCTAAAGTTGAAATGCTAAGCATTTTGAATGACATTTCATTACCCTGAAGTCAATTACATGGAAAGATGGTGAGAACACACGGTTGGCCATATTTCAGCTGAAATAACGTTCATTTCACTTCATGACGTGAATGGGAAAAATTTCATTAATGTACAAAATGGAAAATGAGGAACATAAAATGTGTCATAAATATTCGTTTGTTTTTACCATTTCGTTTTGTTGTTTTTGATATTACACCGAGACAAAAGATGTTGACGAAAATTATTGTAGAGTGATACGGTCGGGGCGAATAATATTCCAGAAACATTAAGAGATCTAGGGCGTCAAAAATGTTTGGTTTATTTTTATAATGCAGAGTAAAATAAATTAGCATTTAATCAAGTAATATACATTATTATACCTGCTTATCTACCATTTCACCAGGTATTCTATACATCTAGAATCTAGATAGAGGTTTTACACTTACATTATTATAAGTGTAAAACCACACAAGACAAATTTTGCTTAACGCCAGGATTTGAATCTAGTCTTGCACAAAGGTCCCATGGTTTTCTGGGGCCATACCTCTATAATAAGGTTAATCAGAAGCTAAGCATTTATCCCCTTCCTATTCAACCTATCGCAGTCCACTGCTGGACATAGGTCTCCCCCATTTTGCGCCAGATATCCCGGTCCTTTCCTCATCCAGCTCCACCAGCGACCTTTCGCAAGTCGTCGGTCCATCGGGCCGGAGGGCGTCCTACGCTACGCTTGCCGAGACGCGGTCTCCACTCCAGAACTCGTCTGCTCCAACGGCCATCGGAAAATCAAAATATCAATAATAATATAATATAATTTATCCCCTTACTAAAGCCCAATTCAAAAGGAAAATAACTTCTTATCTACTAAACCTATCAAAAAATGAGACAGAAGAATTGCTTCACACTCACAGGTAGCTTCACATTCAAACACACACATACAAAACATCCAATTTTATTTTAACTCTAGTTATGTAATGTTACTCTTGTATACTACTATTTTTTATGTTATTGAAGCTTAAAAGCTTAAACTTTCACACAGATATTAGTGAGGTGGTGAGACACTAGTAATATTGTATCACAAAATTTCCTACCTATTTTTTACCCTATGAACTAAACCTTCCTCCTTAGTATATGATCCAATTGCTATTTTATGCTAAGACTTATTTTTAATTGCACTTAAGTATTTGATTGACCATAAACAAAATAGGATTTATGAGTTTTCGAAAAAATATGTACGTTATCCGACGCTCTTACGGTAAAGGAAAACATCGTGAGGAAACCTGCGCACGCCTGCGAAGGGATTCAAAGGTTGTGCGTGTAGTCGGCCAACCCGCACTGTGCCGCGTGACGACTAAGGCCTAATCACCTTAACGGGTAGGCTCATTAAACGTCCCACCGAGGGCCGAGCCCTCGGTGGGGACGTAATGAGCTGATGATGCCTTGCAAGCACGAGAAATTCAAGATGATATCGTAGACAAAATTTTTGTCAACGATCTAGTATGGAGCTGTTTACACTGTTTTCAATTTCATCAAAGCAGCAAGGCTTATTTATAGTAAAGGTAGCATCTTTGTCTACAATAGGCTGGATTTTTATTTTATTTAAAATCAAAATATATGAAAGTTATTGCAATTATTACAATTAAAACCATTTTAGTATTTTGCGACTTCATTAAGTGAAAAGTACTAGAATATATATTCTAAACTAATTTTTCAAATTTAATAATAATCAACTGCATTTTATGTACAAGTGGAGTTAGTTGATGTTTTTCGGTTAGGCAATATCAGTACTATATCAATATTTATCAAAGGGTTTTCTAATGGTTTTAATTTTTTTTGGAATAAAAGTATTCCTACGTTGTGTTAATTTATAGAATACAAATTCAACTAAAACAATTTCTAAGCTTTAATTTAATTTTAAACTCTCAACCCTTAACAATTTACTTTAATTAACGTGTTTAAATATAAAAGGAATGTAAACGTTTCAAAAGATTTTAAGGCGCTCATTAGTTGGAATTTAATTATTTTATTGCCTTGATTATAAGTAGAAGTCGGCGTCGTTTAGTATACATCGAAGAGATTAATTTTCGAGATCAATTAATGTTCACATCAAAGAGATCTCTATCCTTCATTTGACTTAAGTAAACAGGAGATAAATTGCATGAAATTTATAGTAAACAGCGTTCTATAGGGAGCGACGTTGATAAAATTGAAGTAGGGTGTTTTTGAATTATGATCGAGAGGCTAAGTTTAATAAACCAACCAGGTGCATTTTAAAGCTTCTTCCCAAATTATTATTTCGCTTGATTGCATGCTTTAAGTCTGTTACCAGATTTAGTTTAGGATTTATGAATTCAACTGTTCCACTTCATTAGCTTCAATTATTGCCTGCAATGCGTCTTTATGCGTTTTATTTTTCATTTGAAGACTCGTATTAAACATTAACATGAATGGGGAATAAAACGCTTGTATTTTGTACTTGTACATTTTTTATTGATCAAGGGAAACCTAAATGTGACGCAAAAAGAACCACCAAGTTATTTACGACGCTTTGTCATGTGATTTTGTATATAAAAGATTTCGTTCTCTTTGATCTGGGGAATTAGATGCATCGTTTTTATTGGCTCCACGTATTAATTCACACAGTTGAACTGAATATCAAATGATCCTGCAATATTTTGAATATTACTACTACCAAGCTGCGCGTTTGAAGTGGTTAATATATCTACAGTTGTTCACGACATGATAAAATTTTCTAAGTTTACGTATTATTCTTTGTGGTTTAAAAATGCAATCATACTATTTGTAATGTTAGCTTGCAATGGTTTCAAGAATATTTCTTTTTGTCTTTTAGGCAGTGTGTCGTTGAAACGTGTCCACCTTGCGAATTACTTTGGTAGTAAAAGTTGAATAATTAACTTTTAAAATAGCATTGGGACTATAATTTAGTCCAATTACTGCTAATTTACCTGTGTGATTTTTATAGTTTGGTAGGCATTGCAATCTGTTTGTTTATAAATAAAGATGATTTATGCCTTTGGAAGCCACTGGATGTACAGGTCACCTATCAAGACGCATTGGGCCAGCGTCGTGAGTTCCTTCTCAACCTCCCCTCAGCTAGACTGCGCGAGAAGTCCTGCACCCTGAAGGGGCATTGTTGACTGATGATAATTGTGCTTTTTTGAATTTGCATCATCATCATCATCTTCGGCTTATAACGTCCTATTGCATATGGAATTACAAAAGTTAATTTTCATACAAAATTTCTTCACACCAAATCAGTATTATTTTATGAAACCAATACTAAAACTCGTTTAATATCCTTCTTGTTAAACATTCATATAGAGGGTTATACTCAATATTTCTGTGCATTAAAGGGGAGCAGACTTCAGTATCCCGGGGTCAGGGCAACGGAAGGCCGAGGTGGCGCGACACATCCGCTAGCCACTTCCTTTCTGCCAAGCTCTTGCTACGATAGTGGTATGCATATGTGTATAGAAATGAAAATGGACTTTAATATTAAAAGAAGTTAAGTTGTATTTTGCAAATGCCGACTGTGAAGTAAAAACTGGCTTTTGATTATATAATATATACATTTATTGGTGAGTCTTAAAAAAATATGACGTGTAATTATGCCCACATCATGAGTTAATTTGCGAAGTCATAGTGGAGTTAGTTACACCATAAATCTGATGCTCCTTCATTGTCTTCTGAATCAAAAAATAATAATGACATGTTAAAGACAATGAACTCTCCTTGTCGCCTGTCTCTTCTGGTTCTATTAATCTTTCACACTATTGTGATTACTTTTATGAGTTATGAAATAAAGTAATATTTGGATGTTTACGAGTATGTTTGTGTCTTTTGACTTTGGATTACGTCGAAATAAATTAGTTCTTGTTTAACTTTTTAACGTGCAGTTGCGAATTAGATAGTATGTCCATATGACGATCGCGTTAGTTAAGTAAACATCACAATGGGTTACTAGTAATCAGTCATCGGAATGTGTTAGCTAAAAATACCTGTTTTCTTTTTTTTTTTTTTATTGCTTATGTAGGCAGACGAGCTGGCGGCCATCTGATTGGAAGCGAAGTTTCAGGTGGTATGGATTGGCTAGCTCGGCGTCGAGTCGTACGATGGTAAAACGGTGACACGGCATGATATCAAACAGTTCTTGGAGCACTGAAAAGCTATAAAACACAAAGAGAGCTAAAGTCTCTCCGGAATTCCAAAGACTCTAAATGTTTTGTGAGATCAGAATCACGACAATTCGGGCACGTCTTTGAAAGCGTCAAATGGGTCAAGCTGGTATTTAGGGGACCTGCCAGAGATGAGAACAGTACTCCACATGAGGACGCACTTGAGCTTTATCAACACAAGTCGCTGGCTCGATGGAAGAACCCCTAGACCTGTTAGGACACCCACTTTTTGCCAGCTAGTTTAGGCTTTGTCCTCCAAATGACGCTTGAATTGGACTTACTAGAAATCTCAATACCGAGGATTCCAATCTATCCGCTACAGAGAGAGAGGCTCCTTGAAAACTGGGTGCTACGACAAAAGGGTGTTTTTTTTGCAGTGAATGCGCACACTTGCGTCTTCGTCGGATTAAACTCCACCAGGTTTAATTGACCCCATACAGAGACTCTCTTCAACAAATATTCGACATCAAGCACTAAATGTGCTCGTTTCTCTTCTATAGAGCCACGAGACATACCCTGAATGCGGTATAACGAGCATCACCCGTACTGTCATCCGCATAGCAATGCATGCCGGAATTGAGAGCATGTCATTGATAAACAGGATGAACAGCGTCGGGATAGCACCGAACCCTGTGGAACGCCAGCGTTTATTGTCCTTATTTCTGAGCAAGAACCGTCGACAACGACTTGTATGCTACGCATCTAAAAACTTTTCTCGAGTTTTTCGCAAAGCATGCTTTTTACGGCAATGTTTGCGGCTTGTTCATAATCGTGTTCAGTCCGCACAGGTCTACCATCTCCTTCTCCTTATTTGTTGCATGGTCAACTCGAAGACTATGTGCCTTGTTTGCGTTGGAGTGTGCAAGGCCAACCAGTTCAGTTCCACCAAGAAATGGAGCCTGGAGCTTTGAACTTATAAAAGGCCTGTCCAAGGGTGCTAGGCGAGCCTTGGTACTACACCTGGTATTCGTCCACTTCACTATACTCCAGCAGGCATAGGCCGTCGTTTCCTCAGCCCTTATGCTCGCCTTCACAAGGAACACAATTTGCAAAAAAGTGTTTGTTTAACTACAGTGTCCTGTCATAGAGCCAATAATCAGCCTTAGACTCCTCCCGCTTTGTTAATGTATGAGGCGGCAGTACATAGAGAGGCGGTAGTTGACTTTTGGAATTACCTCTTTTGTCTGTCTGCATTTCTCTATTGAGGTCCAGTAATGATTGTGTAAGTGTACGTTTTGTATCCTGCTCTTTTAGTAGATAAGTCGGTAGCGGGATGATGGGCTTAGGGTCAAACGGTATCATCTCCGGACCAAGTTTTGCTAAGGCGTCAGCAACACCATTATCCTTGCTGTTACTATATCCTTTGATTCAGCTTAGGGTTAGTTGTAAGTGCCAAGTATTTGAAGATATTGTAACAGGTGGACCATTAAATACTTTGATTTAACACAAATGAACGCAACTTAGGTACCAACTTCGCAACAACAAAAAAGTATTTTGGCCAACGCACATCCCCACTTGCACGGGGCATTAAAGGCATTTAAGGCAGGAAAGGGGGGGGGGGGCTCGTGTCCGTCACTTGATCCGATCGCCGGCACCAGCTGATTGATGACGCCGATTAGTGATGCCCAACCCGCCCTGGAATAAATTGTCGAGCGTTTTTGCACTGAAAACTCGGGAGGGTTTTTTTGGCACGAGCCGATTTTAATGAGTGCGGTCAACGTGGCTGTTGTATTGTTTTGGCGCAGCCCGTATTGATCGGGCGTACTGTCATGTTGTTGTTAATTGACTCTGAATGACCGAATGGAATATAATTTATAAGATTCCCAACTCACCGGTCCGTGGTACGTCTTATTAAAGAAATCCCGACGCTCTGGTGACATGCATTGGATCAGATCAGACTAAAGTACTTGAGAGAATATATTCCCTCAAGCGGATAAATGCCGGTAGCAGGCGTCAATATAGTAAATAGTTTTATGTTGTTTCCGAAAAAATTAAATACCACTTCCGAAAACTAAACATGAAAAAGATAACTAAGGTATAGTTATTTATGGAGTAAATTTTATGCTTTGAACCATATGGTTTTAGGATTTTTGAACATAAAACGTTTTAATATTGAATATTGTATATCCTTTATATCAACAAAGCGCAAATATACTTATCTTACAGCCTGAAGTTTTAATTGGCGTCAGTAGACTTACCGTATTTTGCTAAATTTCTGAAGAATATTCAATATTATATCCAAGAATATTTATCGATATCAAGTGTTTTGCCTACAACTATTGTTCAAATACAGACCCATAAAGTTGCCAACTCACGGGCGGCCACCTCTGTTCCGTTTGAGAGTTGAAATAATTTCAGCTTTACGCTTTATTTATTTTCCATAATGGAACGTGAAGCAGCGCTTTTTTCAACAAACCCCTGGTTGTGTTTACAAAGGAGTTTTCTAGAAAACCTTGACTAGAAATATCCATTGGCAAACAGTTTACTGTAAATACCTTTAATAATTATTGTTGATAATGGAACATCGTAGCATAATTACTGAGTTACTGAGTTTATTTACCTTTATTTTGTGAGATATTTATTTATATATTTATAACATTGCTTTCCTACACGAATAACTGAACCAAACCCCTGTTCTTTTATTCTTCTTTTTATTCTCCTTTTTTATGGGTTAGCAACATATACGTCGTCCTTATGGAGCGGAGCTGCAATTGAGTGTTCATGGGTACCCATGATCGGTTACAATTATTTTTGATTTTGATTTTTTTAACTCATATGGTGCAAATGTGATTGTGTCTTATCACGCACAACACTGGTTAGTTCACGTTTAAGGTAATCCGAGTAGAATTGCAAGAATATTTGTTTAACGTCGGGGTATTTAAGTCAGTGCTAAGGTCTAATGAAGGAAAAATAATTAACGGCCAGGTGAAATTGTACGTAAAGAGCACGGCTCATTTAAACACCAGTTAAGAGCGCATTTAAGTTTTACTAATTGCTTGATTTTATAAGGTCAGATGGTGAATTATGTTATGTCTTATCAGTCTTACAAATCAAAGATCAACTTTATGTAATGTTTTTTTTTGTGCATATTATAAATGGTGATTTACGGAATCGATTCATTGTTCATAATTGTATGAATTTAGGTTGTAAGCGGAACGGCATAATTCGTATCTCAAACTAATCGCCAGGCATCATAAAGACAGGCATCATTCGTGATATTAAGACATCAGTATATATTTTATCGCCTCTAACAAAAATATATAAGGAACAGAGCCATAATTTCGCTAATTTTAAAATGCACGTATATAAATGCAATTTTGTCTCCATAGTTACATAGACCATGCAACATAGACGTATCATATCATCCTAGCCATTTAAAGACCATAATGTCAACTGTTAAATGAACGTCAAACATTTCAAAGACAAAAAATTGTGTCTCAGTTGTTTATTAAGCGGAAAGAATAAAAGTTAACTGGAACTATGCAGGAGTTTAAGCAGCATTTGTGCTCGGTCGCACGTAACAAGTATCTCCAAATCCCACCTTTGTAATACCGGTCCCATAATAAACATCACAAGGGGGTGAAAAAACAAAAGAAAAATAATAAGGAAGACAACATTGCATAGGGATTATACAAAGAATACTTGAAATTTCATCCGCATAATATTTGACAAAGCTAATGTTTACCTCCGTCGTCGGGTTGGCCGTTGTTTTCTGTGACAACAGTGGCTCCCCGATGGTTTGAGTCGCAGATAGTCGCGGCGCCTACTGAAATATTGTTTCGCAAGTGAAATTTATGTCGCACGTATAGGGCTCAAATCAATTTTGCACGAAACAATCGCTTGTCGACCTCCGCGTTGACGGGGGTACTGTTTGCAAGGCCCCACCGAATTGATTTACCCACATCTGTTAATGTCACGGCTTTTTTTGGTTTGCGTCTCTTGTCTATTCCAGTTCGTCCATTGGTACGAATTAAGCTAGAGTGCGGTATGCGAAATTGGATTTACATCCAACAACCATGGATTGGTTGTTGATTGATGAGAATTGACTGTTATATTTGCGTTTTACGATAATTCAGGTAATATTGGATGCGGGACTGGTTTGAGGTTGTAAACGATTAGTTATTTAAGCTCTATTTCATATAGCTAATATACGAATATACTTTATATGGGTAATTCTCACGAAATTCCGAAATTCGGCTACCTTATAATGACAAAAAATATGGAAATTATTTGATAATTATTTTATGTGGATTTGATAATACTAATGTTACTAGAATTAAATTATATAGTGGTCCCAAAAATTATTGCGTTTTATGAAAGTTATGAGAACATTAAAAAAAATCAAAGTGAGGGAATGACAATTAAGGTGAGGGAATAATTATTGCAGAAAAGTCATGAAGCTTTTTAAATAAAATTAGTTTTCTTTCAAATAAATCTTTTTATTAAATGAAATTTTGTTCTTAAACAATAACTAAGATCAATGAGTAATTCCAACAAATCACAAACTTATATATTATTGCACTCATTTAAGGTAATTACACTTATTAATTAAATATGATTGATCCTTGCTAACTTCAAGATAAACATTATTTATAACAACAGAAAAACTTTTAAACTTCAGTCTCATAGATAGAATGAATGTTTGGTATCAAAATTAACAAAAGAAAATCTATAACCTAACTGGCTTTTTTCCAAACAAAAAATACTTCTTATTTAGTAGGTACTGATAAATAGTGAACTACTTTTAAAATTTGTAATCTTTAACGATTCAGTCTCAAAGTTGCAATCAAAGTCTTAATCAGATATTTTAAACTAGTTTTTCTCTGATTTTAGGCCATTTCCAAGATTTAGATCCCCTTTTCATACACTTTACTAAAGCGCCTTCCGTAGAAACTGATATTATTTCCCCTGGGTAAACATTTTCGTCCCATTTGATAATTACATAATCACTAATATTATGGGTGATATTAGTGTCCGTACAAATAATATCATTTGACGAATGTCCATCATCATAAGATGTGTTTGGTGTTTTTAATTCAAACTTTGGACTTTGGTTCTTCAATGCAAGGTTTTGAAGAATTGTAATATCCTATGTGGAAATGTTTACACTTTTCTCCGCATTGATAACATGAAAGATTTCTAAATTCCAAGACATTATTCCTGAAGACAAATTGACGAATTTTCTGGGTTCCACGAAATGCAGCAATGATGGTTGACTGTTTGACTAAGTTTCTCTCTTCGCGATATTAGAAGAGGTAACTTCAAATAGCTTTACTGAAAAACATCTTGCTAACAAAATTTCCTTGAGAGATTTCAAATTCACGATGTCCTTGCCTTCAGCCACCGCTTTGTCAGCTGTTCTTTTTAATGTGCACTATGTATAATTTGCGTTTTACGATAATTTAGGTTAATATTGGGATGCCGGGACTGGTCTGAGGTTGTAAAGCGATTATATTTAAGCTCTGTTTATATAGCTAATATACGAGTATACTTTATAAAGGTGAATTTTGAATCTTTAGCATCCATTCGACCTATAATTGTACTCATAGGAATGTTTTTATGGGAACCTAATATCGTATAGATTTGATATAACAGTTTTACAAAATAAATACTACATAAATACATTATAGCATTCATCATCAGCTCATTAAACGTCCCCACCGAGGGACACGAGCCTTCCCCTGCTGTGTCACGCGGCCAGTGCGGATTGGCCGATTCAGCGCAACCTTTGAATCTTTGGCAGACGTGCGCGGGTTTTCTCACGAAGTTTTCCTTCACCGTAAGAGCATCGATAACGTACGTATAATTCAAAATTCGAAATCACATTGGTACGTGGCGGGATTTGAACCTGCGATCGGAAGGCAACAGTCCACACCAATCAGCCACCGTCGCTCTAAGTCTGTGTGTCTCGCTTCTCAAGTCTCCAACAAATTCATTGAAACCCTCTTCAATTGAATATCGAACAGCCCCGAAGCTGATACATCGTCTCATTAAAAGTTTTGTAAGCCTTTCGAAATGGATAGCCTATGAGGCACATACACAAGCCCTCTTTCACTATAGCACAAAGTCCTCGGCTCTTTGATACCGTCTATGCATTTATACCCTTCATTAAAATGACATTGGTATTATTGACAAAGCGAGTTAAAGAAAACTGCCGCTCGAAGATAACAATAGTGTTTGATCGTTTGAGGAAGACATAATTTCGATTGGAATCAGTTAAAATATTTTCTACGACAACTTGACTTAGGTTATTTGGTATCTACCTAACAATAAAGGCGGTGTTCAAGGCAATATACGGCATCTGCAAATTCAATGAATTGAAAATCTTTTGCATATGTTCAATTTTATTATCTTCATCAAAAAATTATTTAAAATATGGCTAGGATACGATGTTCAAAATACAAATGGTCAATACTTTTTCAAATTATGATATGACATGCACGAAACATTTATTAAAATGATTGATGTGTTTAATTGTGACTTGCAATTTTAGTCACAATCTTAATGGTTTGATTCCTACGTACCGTGACATATACCCATTCAATCGACCCTGTACATGATTTATGTTAGGTAAAATTATAATTATTATTATATTTTTTCGCTTGTATATCTCTCATTTAATCATCATTCTCCTGCCCTTATCCCATTACTTGGGGTTGGCGCAGTATGTCTTTTTCTTCCATTTCATTAAATGAGGCTATTTAATATCACGCGGGCGTTAACCAAGCGAATATTAATTAAAGTTGGCGTTTTATTAGAGTATCTTATGCCCAGTTTAATAGTTCAGTTTAATACTATCAATAAGTGGCAATACGGCTGGTTGAAAGAAATTTACGCGTTATACGATATATATTTAGGATAACTACTTTTTGCATTAAATACATTTTATGCTTGGGTATTTGTAAAGTTTGTACACTTTTATGTAATGTTTTAGGTATGACACCGGTTGAAGATATTTCAATAACTATTAGTACGGTATCAACTTTCCACTGTACTTTTATTTGAATGGCTAAATCTGTATATTTTGTTAGTTTGTCGTTGATAGTGCTTTGTATATTGTGGGTATTTGGAACTGCGATGTCGATAAGGTAAACTATGTTTTTCTCTTTATTGTGAAGGGTTATGTCTGGTCTATTTTAATGGATTGTTTTATCCGTTATTATTGATCGATCCCAATAAACTTTGTATTTAGTGTTGTCTAGTACTAGGAGCCGGTGTATATTTATAATAAGCTACTTCCATTACTAAAAATTTTTATTTATGGGCTATATATTTATGGATAATTGATGCCATTTGGTCGTGACGGTACATAGTCATAGTATACATACATAGTATTAACAAGAGTTTTGCAAACGCCTATAATATGTTGTATTGTTTCACTGGAACTGTGGTACTGGCGACATGAATCTGTTGGCAAATTTGGTTCTTTAGTAATAAATTTTCTATAATTACGTGTGGCTATCACTTGGTCCTGTATTGCAATCATAAAACCTACTTTTATGATTGCATTTACTTCCCTTTACTTCCCTTCTTGCTAAAACAATGGAAAGCATTATCAATTCTCAGTTGTTGCGGTATCTTGAAGATCGCCAGCTGATAAACGATCGACAATATGGTTTTCGCCATGGTCGTCAGCTGGTGACCTTTTGGTGTATTAACCCATCGCTGGGAGTCGCAATTGAGAGCAAGGGTGAGGCTTTAGCGGTCAGTTTAGATATTGCGAAGGCTTTTGATCGGTCTGGCATAAAGCACTTTTAGCGAAACTTCCTTCATATGGGATTCGGAGGGATTTGTAGGTGGATCGCCAGTTTTTTAAGTGAGCGGAGCATCAAAGTCGTTGTCGATGGTTGTGTTCGGCATTCTTGCCGTTAATGCTGTGTTCCACAGGGCTGTGTGCTTTCCCCTACCTTGTTATTCCTGCATATCAATGATATGTTGGATATTAGCAATTATCATTGTATGCGGATGACAGTACGGGGACGCACTGTACCTTGGCAGTTCTTGTCCCTCTGGGCAATCAGTGAATGACAGCGGAAAGAGCTTGTGTCAAGGATAGAGATCTTTGGAAGATGTCATGCAATGGGGAACAAACAATATCGTGTCATTTAACCCTACTAAGACACAAGCATGCGCATTTACTACTAAAAAGGTTCCGTTTGTCATAGGTAGGAACCTTTATTGTACACCAAAATAATTAAAATGATACAAAAATAAAATAAAAAGAGAGTACAATAGGCGGCCTTATTGTACATGACAATTTCTTCCAGGCAACCTTAGGATGGAGAAATACAGTGCATGGGATTAGGGGCTAGTGTACGCTGACTAGTGTACGCATTAAATGCATGTTATATACATCCTAAATAATAACTTAGATGAATAAACTATACGATTACTAATACAATAACTAGGAATAGATATCGAGAAATTAATATACATGACCAAAAATACTCGTACTTGTACATAAAACATATACACAAATACAAAGTAATACAGATATACACATACAATATACATACATAAATGTTAAAAAAATATTAAGAAATAGAAAGAAAATGTTTATAAACCATATTTTTTAACTTTCCAAACTAAGAACGTTTAATGTTATTAGGTAACGCATTCGACATATTTGTAAAACGCCTCGAATGTTTAATTTCTAATCAAAATTACTCGACGATCTGAGGTTACGATGATGTGAATCTCCATGAATTTAAAACGCTTCCTAAGGTAACAGGAGTGGTTGGCCGAAAGAGTACCTACATTATAAAGCATACTAGTTATATGAGTATTCGGCATAGCGAATTGCACCATTCAGTTCCTTGGGAATTCAGAAACATGATCGTATTTTTAGGCCATACAAAACTGATGCAATTTTGAAGTCGCTCAAGCTTATCTAGTTGAGACTCATTAAGATCCAGGTAACAATTATCAGCATAATCAAGGATAGGAAACAAGAGAGATTGTGCTAACGCAATCTTGGTGGCGACGGAAAGAAAGTGGCGCAGTCTTTTTAACGACCCAACGGATGCAAATAGCTTCCAACTGACTTCGGTCACCTGCGCATTCCATGATAAGTTCCGATCAAGAATAACTCCTTAGTCCCTCACAGTGTCGCTAAAAGATAAGCTAGTCCCATCAAACACATATTCATACGACATATTTTTATACCAAGCAATATTTTATTATTGTATTCCATCTATATATTGTTGTACCAAAACCAACTCCAATGAACGCAAACACAGTGACGGAAATGATACTGCTGAAATGACGGAAACTGCCTTTCGCAATTTGACGGGTGTTTCGAATATTTCGCCAAGCGCGTCGTTCGCAGTCACGAAGTATATAACCATTGCAGACGGTAATCGAAG
The DNA here is from genome assembly GCA_019425675.1 of Leucinodes orbonalis. NCBI lineage: Eukaryota > Metazoa > Arthropoda > Insecta > Lepidoptera > Crambidae > Leucinodes > Leucinodes orbonalis. The sequence goes on along the minus strand of PQWD01005287.1, from coordinate 29,164 downwards.
TAAGGAAATAAGAATATCAATATTCTCCTATGTTATTGTTGTGAAGATCACTTACGTGTTTGCGCATACAGGTCGTAGTATCGAATTCAATAACGAGGATGTTAAAGTTACAAAGTGTAAGTTGTTTAGCTTAGTGCGGCCATAGCCATAGTAAATCGAATATTGTAAAATAAAGATATTTATCGAAAAGATAGTTCATAGATATGTCTTAAATACAGATTGGTGATTCTTAAATAAAAGAAAATATTTAAGAACAGAAACGGATACAAGCTTCATGCCACCAATGGCACGAAAATAACAGACGTATATCAGGTAACAAGAACCATCAATGTTGCTAGTGAACAGCACTACGGATCACTAGTACCATTGATGGTACAAATATCACTGTTGTATCATTTGTAACATCAATTCAATGGTGCAAATGACACTAGGCGAATTTTAGGTGGACATAAGTCATCACAAGGAGCCCATTATCGTTGCAGTTTTTTTAATCAAGCATTGTTGGTCGGCCAATATTTTTTGACAATGTAACAGGGCATAAAAAGATTACAATAGCCATTTTATCAACACATCAGCATTTACGAAGCAAGGACCTACAGAGTCTAGATGACAGGGCCAAACCCTTGAAAGCGTTTTAAACCTGAAAAACTATAGTTCAATTCATGAAAGATGACCACAAATGCTTATATGGTTAAGGAAAACATCGTGAGGAAACCTTCATGCACGCCTGCGAAGAGATCTAAGATTGTGTGTGAAGTCGTCCAATCCGCACTGACCACCAATGGCGGCCTTCATTAAAGGTAAATTTAATTCATACCGATATCAAGGATTTATACAGCAAAAGTAATAACGAATATATCCTGCTATGTTAACATTAACAGTTAAGTACACGAACTGACTTTATGAAGTATACATAGGACGATTATTAAAATGGAGTGTATTAGATTATTATAATGACAAGAGGGTGAGCCGTGTTGTCTTTTCATTATAATAATCGTCACAACGTCACAACCTTGTAATAACCTTTTTCAAATGAGGATTGTTTTTGTTTAATGTACTCATAAAAATAATTTTAATAGCTATTATAGAACAAATACTATTTAAGTATTTATTTGACGACCCCTTTGATGTAGCCGTTGAGACGTTGGCTGCTACACCAAGGATTCCGTGTTCGATCCCCGGGCAGTACAAACATTTGTGTGCATGAACATGTCTGTTTGTAATGGTCTGGGTGTTTTTTATGTATTATATGTATGTATTTACAAAAAAAGTATATAAATGCATAAAAGTATGTTTATCCATTGTTTAGTACCCATAATACAGGCTTCACGATTAACTTGGGGCTAGATAGCGCTGTGTGAATGTCAGTGGATATTTTTTTTAAGTCCAAATAAATAGAACTAATCTTTTTAATCTACATGGCCTAACTCTACCGAACCCAACTTCTACACATTAAACATATCAGTAAATATTCACTTACCCTCCACGACGGTACTTGAATAACATTTTCTGGTTTGGTGAAATTGAAAGGATCAAAGGAATTCGCAAATTATAATAAACTATTTAAGTTAGTCTTTAGACATTAAAGTGTCACGAATACTTTGTAGGAAAATTATAATTACAAAAATACTAGGATACCATACATGACTAGGAGGTCGTACGAGTAGTTTTGTAATGCAGGTCTAGTGGATTTTATAGTTGTTGAAATATGTTTTCATTATCATAATCATTTCATTGAACAACCCTACCGAGGGGCACGAGCCTACTCGTGGATCGTCGCGGGCCTAGTGCGAATTGGACGACTTGCACAACCTTTGAAACTCTTCGCAGGCGTGCGCAGGTTCCTCACGATGTTTTCCTTCACCGTAAGAGCGTCAAATAACGTAGATTTATTTTTGAAAATTCAAAAACATATTGGTACGTAGCGGAATTTGTGAGGTTCACAGTCCACACCATTGAGCCACCGACGCTCATTACGTTTTCATATTTTTGACAAAAATTATTTGCTCTTAGAATATGTAATTTGTAAGTTAGGTGTTTTCGTCCGAAGTGGCGAGTTGTCTCTGCTGGCTTTCAACAAAGTCGGGGTGGATTTGCTGTACGTTATGATCAAAACTTTGTATACTTTGTATTATTATTGTATTTATCGTCGGTGTTTTCTTCACTTTGAATTATTTTCGTAATAAAGGTGACACAAGGGCAGACGTCAAAAGTAGTATTAAGATGTCAGTGTTCTGCAAAATTAATGCTCGTACAATTTGAATATTGAAATATTTTATGCTGAGATCCATCACTTAGGTAGCTTTTATATTGCATATTCGTTAAGCTCTCAATGGGTTTAAAAAACATCAATATATAGGTATGTACAACAAAATGAATGATATCGGTTAATTATATTTAAAAGTTATCGCTTGATTTACGTGCGTAGATACTGCATTACTATATTTTCATTATTTTATTTGTTTCAACAATTATATTTAACGACATGATTGACTAGATTAAAAAAGAAAGAAATATTAGGATTTAGCTTGCTAAAAAATGAAGGGCACAATCACTACCCTGAAAGCACTGAAGTGACGCACCATTTACACAAACACCAGACAGCTATAAGTTACATAGTTGAATATAATTATATTTATCAATAATATGTAGTTTCACGTAATTTTATAATAAAATTGAGGTTACACCAAATTAGAATGCAATTGTACCGCCCCTTCTGATCCTGCTATCCCGTAAGGGCGCAGCTTAGGGACAAAACATGTAGCAGATCGAGTACCAGCGCTTTATCATAAAACCATTGCAAATGAAGGCCATAATAAGGATATCACACTCCCGATTAATATACATTTTTATTCGGCATAATAATGAAATTGAATGTCGTAACAAGTATTGTGAAAAAATGCTGTCGTTTTCTCACATTCCAGAGGCAATATTTCGCAGTGAAACTCTAGGTGCTTATTAAGAAATGTTGGTGCCTTATAAGGGGGAGAATAATTTAGATTTAATGGTGCAGAAGATATTATAAGCTACCTCCGCTATGTGGGCATGATGAATTGGAGTAAAGTTGTGAATTTTCCTCGAGTTTGAAGAATCCTGCTAAGTGGGAACAAGCGCACTCGAGTGTTTCTTTATGGTATAACTTGTGAGAATTTTCGAAATATCGATCCGAGTTTTATGTGGGTAACTTTGGCGATGTACTCTTGAAATTTATTATTAGGATTTTGAAAGTCTGGTGGTGATGCCAATGTAAAAGTTATAGTTTAGTTCGTGCAAGTTCAATGGACTCAAAAGAAAAGTTTGTCAAGTTTATCTATTTGCACATTTATACTCATGCTGAGCTGTTACAATTTTACATTTCGTGTACGATTTTTTTGTGTTAGAACCCTGTTATAATCATATTATTATTTTGTAACCTTTTCGCGAATATCAACGAGAGATAAGCCCTTCCGTGATTATTACAAGCTTAATTTTTGAATGATTTCATTGTAGTATAAACTTCAAATTTCAGGAACTTTCATAGTGACTTGAATTAGGAATATCTAGGCATAAAGATAAATACCTATGTCCATCAGTGGGAAGCGATAGATTTAAGGCTGGTGTATATGGACGTATTCAAACAACTTGCATACTTAGTAGGTATACATTATTGTGATCATAAAGTTAAGGTAGCGACCGTGTAATTGATTGATTACCTGACAATTTGGCTACCAAGGGATCAAGCAGATGGAAATTAATGATCATGTTGGCCTTTAGCAAACAATACACATCAAATACCGCTAAACGAAACTATGACTTGAAACCTAGATAATGTTAATGATATGATGGAACCATTGTACAACTAATAATAAAAATACATCGGCAAAACCATTTGGTTAAGGTCACAAATCAATGAAGTATTAACCTAGATATAGCACAGATAAGATTATCAGGGCCGGATCTAGGGGGGGGCAGACGGGGGCATGTGCCCCGGGCGGCACGGTCAGAGGGCGGCAAACCGACTAATGGACCACTCATCATTTACCTTACTTGCCCGCGGAATAAATAATAGTACAAGTGCATGGCCATAGAAATACGACTGATAACCGGAGCGCGGAGTAAGGCATGTTACTGAACCATTACATTTTTTTGCATAGTTCTAAATAGGCGCCGCAGATCACGGTCAGCAGGCGGGTGCAGCTGCGATCTGAGGAATGACGCTGTATACGAAAACTCTCTCGTCGATCTCTATACAGGGCAGCAGTGTATTATTTCAAAGTTACGTAGTTATTTCTCTATGTTAATTGATGCCAACTTAGCTGCTTTAAAGCTATATCATTTTCATGATGGAAGCTCCTTTTACTTGCATCAAGCGACCACGTTTTTTAAGAAAATATACAAAATAAATTGGAAATAAAACGCCTTTTTCATCCAGTGTGACTTCGAAAAAGCTGAGGCGAGTAGTCTTATTTCATTATAGAACTTAATTGATTAATATCAATACCAATAATTGATAAATTGTAACTTTTTAATGACATTGCTTTTTTGCCGAGGTTAGGATGGTTATGAAACAGCTTAAGCGTTATTAGACCCCGCTACGACGGATATACGCAGAGCTTTTGAAAGTAGGGGGCACGCCAGTGCTTAAGACCCTTCAGAAGCTTTTTAATTCCGGAATCGGTGATGGTGCGACACCAAAGGTGAGGAGCAATGGCGTGGTGGTGTTCTTCTTCAAGAAAGGTGATTAAACCTTTTCCCTCTCTATTCAACCTATCGCAGTCCACTGTTGGACATTGGTCTCATTTTGCGCCAGATATTCCGGTCCTCCGTTTTTCTCATCCAGACTCCACCAGCGACTTTTCGCAAGTTGTCGGTCCATCGGGCCGGAGGGCGTCCTACGTTACGCTTGCCAAGACGCGGTCTCCGCTCCAGAACTCGTCTGCTCCAACGGCCATCGGTTCTGCGACATCATTACCCACTGCCACTTCAGTTCGCTAATCTGGCGAACTATGCCGGTAATTTTAGTTCTTTTGCGGATAACATCATTTCTGATTTTATGTATAAGAGTCTCCCAACATAGCACGCTCCATCGCTCGTTGAGTAACTTTGAATTTCTGAACCAATCCGCAGTCAGTGTCCATGTCTCATCTGCGTATGTTGGTATGGGTAGGACGTATTTCTCAAAGACTTTTGTCCTTAAGCGTTGCGGAATCGTCGACGTGAAGATTGATGTAACTTGCCTGATGCCGCCCAGCCCAAATGAATCCTCCTACTAGCTTCCCTTCCGAAATTGTGCCGGTCAAGTTTTAGCCCAAGTAAACTTATTCTTGGACAATCTGGAGAAGGACGCCACCGACGCTTATCAGAAACGCTACCGGTCTATAATTCTTCAAGAGAGCTTTATCACCCTTCTTAATGAACGCTTGTGGACCACGCTTCCAGTGTAGTTCCCAGGTAGATGACGGCATTAAAAGAGCTCACCTAATGTCCTAAGGATGGGTTGTCCACCGGTGTTTAGGAGTTCTGTCGTAATACCGTCATCCCACGGGGCCCTTTCATTTCTCAGTTGCTTCAGTGCTGCACTAATTTCGCTAACGTCAACATCCGGCATATCCTACGTACAATGGTGCCTTAGTAGGGCACGTAGATCTTCGCTGTCTTCGGTCTGTACTGATGAGCGCTCGACAAATCCATAGAATTTCTCAACCTCTTCCAGGATCTGTTGGCGTAATGTGAGTAGTTGGCCATCTGCTATATTAAGCTTCACCAGAATGCTCCTGCCAAGTGGTTTTTGGAAAACTTTGGGCCCCCTGTTCTCCTTAATAAGGTCCTTAATTAACCTTGTATTGAAATAGTAGAATTCTCTGCGAACGAGTTTTCGTATCCGCTTGGAGAGAGCCTAATATTCCGGGTATGATAAGTTAAAGTCAAAATTCATTTATTTAAATTAGGCTTACAAAAAGCACTTATGAACGACAAAAATATACAAAATTACATTACAAAAAAACAAATTTATTTCTTTGAACTGTTCTTTAAGAGAGTCACGTGGTCTAAGGTTGTAGATAAAAGCTCTTTTTGTAGCACAAATATTGTATCAATGTCGGCAGCCGTACCCCACAACGGTAGACCATACGACATTACATTATAAAAATGACTAAAATAAACTAATCTTGCCGTTTTTACATCTGTTACGAGTTATCTTAGATATTAAAAGCTTATTGAAGAATTAACGACCCATTACGATATTGTGCCACATCTTCAAGTTATTCTCCAGAGTCATTATGATCCGTCTCGCGCATATGTTTGACGATTTCCAGCCCTCCGAACAAGCCGGGTTCCTCAAAGGCTTCAGCACCATAGACTACATATTACATACGCTGTGGCAGGTTATACAGAAGAGCGGAGTATAACTGACCATTATGTTTGGCGTTTGTGGACTATGAGAAAGCCTTCGATTCGATCGAGACTTGGGCTGTGTTTCATTCCCTCCAACGGTGCCTGACTTGACTACTGCTATATCGAATTGTTGAGATGTTTGTACGAGAGCGCTACTATGTCAGGCCGAGTACATGAAGAGCTTACCATTGGCTTATCATTGGCACCGAGGAGTAAGACAAGGAGATGTAATATCTCTGAAACTGATCACAGCTGCGTAAAAAGTGATGATAAAGGTAAAAATAAACAAAAGAGGGCGGGGGCGGCATTTCTAAATTTTTGCCCCACCCAAAAAAAATTGAAGATCCGGCGCTGAAGATTATATATACTATAACCTATAGCTTAAATGGTAAATGCTCCGAATAATATGGCAAAAAAAGGGGGACAAGCGAATATGTCACTTATTTCTTTAAAGTCCGTTGTAAATGACTGCTGATGAACGTACACCAAGGCTCAAACGGGATACATTGCTAGCCCCCTTAAATCAAAAACATGCTATTTTGAATCTCTTGAATGATAGGTTATCATAGTCCACTGCTGGACATAGGTCTTCCCCATTTTGCGCCAGATATTCCCGTCTTCCGCTTTCCTCATCCAGCTTCCACCAGCGAGGTTTCTCAACTCGTCGGTCCACCGGGCCGGAGGGCGTGCTTATGCTACGCTTATCAAGATGCGGTTTCCACCCCAGAACTCGTCTACTCCAGCTCCAAAATTATAGTTGTTATTATAGTTACGCTAAATCACCAAATTAAACTCCACATTTCCTAGCCTACTTGTAGTTAATTAAAGACAAAAAAAAATTGGTGCATTTTAATTCTCGGTTAGCGTGGAAGGGTTTTGCAACCATGCATAGGTAGCACTCGCATCCCGCATCAAATAAGCCGTGTTGCCTCGGCCTGTATTCCGGTTCGATTTTCCTGTTTTTGCGTGTTATCGGCAGGGTGCGCTGCTGGCGCGACTAACGACCAATGTCGACGTCGCTCGCTGAAATGTCACAATGATTTATCGTCTATACCAAATAGTCGACTGAGATATTTAGATATAGTTTTTAGAGGGAATAAATCTGGGCTGGTTGGGCACGTCGGCTTTGGTACATCGATCATGTTCGGACTTGAGGAACTGCGTAAGCGTATTATACGCAATATCAACTTTTCTTGCCCATGGAAATGGGATGGAGTCGTTCTTTATAGTATTAAAGCGGTCGTAAATAACATTTATCAAAATGTTCGCGTATGTGGCACAGCGGTAAATTTATTTGAATCGAAGTCGATTCCGTATTAGTTTAAAATATCGAAAATTTTTTTTTTAGGTTTAAAATCTTTGCTAACTCCCGAAAATAAATATTGTAAATAATGTTTTTTTATTACTAGCTAGCTACATTTTTTCAAGCGTCATAAGATTATTGTAGGTGATAATAGGCAAACATAAGCTCATAGTTCACCTCGTCTTAACTGGTTCCATTCAATTTCTTGAAAATGAAGCCAATGATAATAATTATGTCAATAGTTGTTTCTGAAATTGTTTTGAATGTGTGATTGAAAAGCCTTATAAATAAGATACTCCAACACTACAAAATCAGCAACCATTTCAGTTTACCTATTGTAGACGAGACGCCGTATACGTAGCCGGGGGGTAACGAATCAACAGCATTTCCACTTAATGCAGCTTTAATCAGAATCTAGGCCGGTAATTGAAACTGTCTATTGGACGTCGGTGTGTCGCAAACCAGGGTTCACACGGTTTAACGGTGTACGAGCGGCGTTTGATTCGAATCTAATCGATCACTCGTATTGGCCTAAATTGTCGTTTTAAATCCATTACTCGACAATTTGCATTGCCAATGTCATTGATACAATAACGCCAAATATTTCGTGAGTGTTTGGCGCAGGTATTGTCAGTATAGTTAGATATGTCTGTTTTATGTTTAAATTAGATTGAGTCGTTTGTTGTACGGTCTGCAATAATTCGTAATTTAAATTCTACAAATAGCCTTTAAAGGCTTACTGCAGGCCATAGGCGTAAGAAAGCCTATAACTCTTGTGAAGAAACCTGGGGTCCAGCTGCTCTGGAACAGCTACGGGGAGGTAGGTCAAAACCCTAAGATAGGAGCAGAGATAAACTGCTTTACGTATTCTTTACCTACATAGCTAGAAGGGCGCGATATAATATTTTTCTTTCACTCATTCGTTGTCCGAAAATCCTGATTGTGGCTTAACCTGTGTTATTCTCGATCGAAAGTATGAGCGGAATTGCCATACTATCTATCTATATTATTGAGTTAAGGTTCCTCTTAATTCATGTTATTTTATAATGACGGGTCAGTTTGCAGTTTGTCTAGGATTTGGTGATAGCAGATACAGTAAGTAAGTAGTTTATTTTAATATATGACTAGGATGCGATAACTAACTGAATCAAGTATGGTAGAAGTATGTATACAATATAAATAGTTAAATTAGGCTTATTTTATTTATACGCTGCCCAGGCCATGGGAACAGTTACATTCTTATATTAATGTTATGCAACTTCACAGTCAATTCCAAATGAGACGTAACATATAATCATTATCTTATGGAACGCCTGGAGCACTGTCAGTATTTAGATAGTGGCTGGATTCCAAAATTCAACATTCCAAGTAGTACAAATGTTTCGCGTACAACAGTTGCACGAAGTTTGGAATCCGGTACAAAGCCAGCCACATCCCTAGCGACATGAGATGTACATTCGCGGGTGTAATAATCCAAAATTCGTCAGACCCCGAATTAGACATGCTAAAACAGGGGTCAGACTACTAATTTGCGAAATTAGAGTTCATAGAAAATTACAGGGGCGCACGGCAAATGAAGGCTCAACTTGAACTAGATAAACACTCTGGTCAAATATTAATTCAGGTCACATTTGTCGGTCCGAATGTCCGTGTTTGCTGAGATACAACTTTCGGACCATCGGATTTGGAATGGTTTACTTTGGCTTTCTGTGTTTGGCTATTTATGTAAATTGAATGTGACTTTGTAGTAGTGCCCAAATGCAGCTGACATGAGTTGAGACGGCCGCCCGCGTAATTTGATATTTTACGCACGGGTTATGATTAATTTTAAGGTCTTCTGGTTTGGGTGGTATATTATATCTTTGTGTAACATTATGATATAAGTTTACCAACTAATGCTGTTTATCTATGAATAGAAAGCTTATGTATCGGGTCTTTTTGACAGGTTTGATGAAACAATAAATATTAAAATTATCTTGTGAACCTTCATTAGATTTATAAGAATTATAAGTGATTTAGTTTATATAAACAACACTTTCGTAAATTATTGATGCTTGAATTTATTAAGAAATGCTAAAGAAGCATTTTTTCAATGATATAAATCTTGTACACTGACGCAATAAAAAATGAAACCATAAAATACAGGCGATTAAAATAAAACATTGGTATGTTCAGACATTTCATATAACATAGTCCATGTTTTTACTGTTCGGGCTGCTTTTGACAGGTTTACGATAGAAACCCATAAGTAATATATTATGGGAGTAAGTAGTATGGTTATGCACGTAGCTTAACTATTTACCCGCTAAAAGTATCATCATCGAGTAGGCCTACTTTTCTGCTAGACATGACATTAGTAATTGGGGGCATTTCCTAATAGACAAATGTGTCGAGAAATATCTATGAAGTATCGTACTAAATGAAACCAAAACGATTAAAAATACATATGTAGATATACGAGTACTTACTGATTTAGAGCTTTTAATGTTCAATTGTACCTATATAGAAACACTATATATTTATAAGTAGCTTACCCCAATATTTAGTATTAATTTAGCTATTCTAGTACGACAATTTGGCGTATATATCATGTCATAGTTGGATCTGAAAAACGGGAAGACATATCATAATTATTAAAGCAGTAGACTATGATAAATACAAGAGCATCAAGAAAAGTCAGCTACGATTAAACTGCAGCAACAGCGCTAATTGCCTGAAACCTTTAAATTTCATGAAAAAAGAAAAATTGCCTTTTGCCATCACTACATAGCTTAAAACGTAGTCGTTTTTTTCGTCCCTTTATCTCTATGTGCGCTTAAATCGTTAAAACTACGGAACGGATTTTGATGCGACTTTTTTAATAGATAGAATGATTCAAGAGGAAGGTTGGTATATTTAATCCATCATCATCATCGTCAGCTTATTAAACGTCCCCACCGAGGGGCACAAGCCTACCCGTATAGGGTGATTAGGCCTTAGTCAACCACGCGGGCCCAATGCGACTTCACACACAACCTTCGAATCTTTTCGCTGGCCTGCATGAAGGTTTCCTCACGATGTTGTTCTTCACCGTAAGAGCGTCGGATAACGTACATATATTTCGAAATTCGAAACACATTGGTACGTGCGGGTTTGAACCTAGCCCTCCTGGTAGGACGAGACAGTCACACCATTTGAGCCACCGCGCTCTCATTTAATAACATCCATTAAATAGTAGAGAAATACTGTTATTTTTGAGGTTTCTAATGTGATGTCGTAAATTATTTAATTTTTCCGCTTCTACTTTGCAAACGCAGAGTGAACCCTCCAAGATTTATCAAAATAATGTACTGAGTATTGTATACATTAAAAAGGTCTACAAAAACTCGCGATGGTATATCTTTATCTCTTATGGATATCCGACAATATTTTTTTTTGTCATTTACTTTTTACGACAAGTAATGGTTAATTTTCCAAGCGATTTTAACCTATACAACATGAATCCTTATTCAATTAAATACCTTAAAAAAGTTTGTTGATTTAATAAAGATCTATATTGCCCTGTACAGCATATGATTTTAAATGAATATTTGCGAAGGTATTTATTACAGATTTAATAATTGCGGGACGTAGCTTTTGCGGCGGTACCGGCTGAATAGGTGGCAGCATGACATTACTTTACATGAGGTGAACTATTGCCTATGAAAAAAATAATCGTCCTATTGTATATCTGTTGGGGATATCAATTAAGCTTTGGACAAATTTAATACCACTAATAAGGCATCTTATAGTTATGTATTGTTCGAAACCAAACAGGACGTGTTTCTGTATTAATTCAAATAAATTCACTGGTGAAATCATACCTCGCTATGATTTCTAACGAGCTAGAGCTAGTGCCATAAGACCTGACACAAAAACTAGCCAAAATTATGACAGTGAAAAATACATAAAGAAATCAAAACGACAAATGCCAAGACTCGTACACTGTCTGGAAAGAGGAAAATTATAAGAAACTATATATAATGTATTCGTAAACTGAAGAAAAATTGCTGCACAATGTGCCAGCACCAAAATTTTACTAGCACTTATTAGCTACACACGCCTGCAAGATGGTGATACTTAAACTTGCTAGTTCATTTTCGAAATAAAACGTAAACATAGCTGTTCATTGAAACGACGGGGGGTACGTTAGGTGGGGTGGCATTAAATATTTCATTTTAGAGAAGTTTTTATTACAGTAGCCGAACGTGTTTGCGATAAACGTGGCGGACGTGACTAGAGAACCTTGCTTAGATCGCTGTGCACCTATTGAGCTGGGATGTAAAACGCTGGAAGTGCTGTCATTTAAAGTTTATTTTTGTATCATATTTGATTGGTCATTGTCGCACGTATTATATCACTAACCATGTGTTTATATAACGCATAGTATTTTCAATAATGCATTTATGACCAAATTGGCAAAGCATTTTTTGACTTGCTCGACGGAAGTGATACGACACAGTTTTCTGTGATTTTCTGTGAAAGGAAGAAAGAATGAAAGAAAAAAAGCTTTATTTGACAAACGAAGATACTACATAACATTGTACATACACATTTTAAAGAAAGACAGCAACAAAAAAAAAACAATATAAAAGATTTCTGTCTTTTATATTTTGTCTCTTTTTTGTCATTGAGGTCATCTGAGGCTTTAATCCGCCATTCCAGCCACCCATATTTCCTTTTTAAAGGCCGGCAATACCCTCATTATTCCTTCGGAGTTACTAGTTTTTATTAGAAGTAGTGTAATTTACCATCAGGTAATTTAAAATCACTGTATTGTATCAAACAGAAAGGTGGTTACAATAACAATGGTAACTGTGGATTGTTTAGTGTATGACCATTAGTAAAATATTTAGGCCACATTTTCACATCGGCACAGACTACACGACTTTTGTAAAAGTATTTAAGACAACGCGGCCAGTGATTTTTTTAAAACACTTTTATTACTTTCTGGGATATTAAAGAAATTTTCCAAAAAACATCCAGTCAATTTAAGTTCCTAATTTCATCGACCTGCTCCTGCTCCCTCTGCCTCGCAAACTTTGTCTAATACACTTTCCAACGTATAATCCCATGTACACTTCCACAACTAACCATAATTTAGATTTTCCCTACTATCTATTACTCTAAGAGATTTATTCAGTGTTGTAACATCGGCGGCGTACAGACACTCAATGGAGTAACGAATCTGTAACACAAAATGTAAGAGGGGATGAGATCCATGCGATAATTTATTGTTTTCAACGCTGTGTAGGATTAGCTAATTGAAGTGGGTATACTCACTATAGGCGCTATGCTATATATAGCGCGCAGAAACTACGGATAGAGAAAAGTTGAAAAGGGCTCCAACTATATACCTTATGTAGAGGTAATATTGAGTATTTTCAAGAAATCTGAACTCTGTGAAATATTAATCCAATTAATTCAATAAAAATAAAGATACGATTAAAGTACATAACCAGTATTGGTATTTACATAAAATGGACCTTCATCTCACTTAGAGCTGCAGTGTTTTTTTAAATTTCATCTCTCATATTGAAGCACCTTAAGCCGCCTGACAAAATAGCCCCTGCAAATAACGGGCTTAGCCCGTTCGATCCAGGCTGTCATGATGCTTATGCTGGCCTTTAAGCTCTGGCGTGAGAGTGGGACAAATGCAGGTGCGAGAGGGAGGGTCGTTTTCCATATAGTGTGGAACTAAGCGCGGCATTATCAAACGGCAATAAGCCGGCCATCCTCAATTTGATCGCTGTCTGCACGAAGCCTGACGGATGATAGCGGCTCGCCGCTGCCCCTACTGTTAGGTATAACGATACCGATTAGAAGGTATCACCTCAGTTTAAAAAAAGACTTTTTTATTTCAAATGTATAAGATACAAAGATAAAAAATCTCGGTCACCAAAAATCATTCATTACCATCATCACGATGAAGAAAAATCTTAAAAATTATCATGATGATGAAAATTTTAAAATGAGTGAGTAAGAAAAATGAAAAGTTAGAAAATAAGCATGAACCAACTTCCGTTATTGCGGATGTAATAAATAAATTGCGTTTTACGTACAAAAACTACAAATTAAATTTAAAAATAACAAGAAATTGGCGTTTGTCTTTACGTTTTACTAGATATTTGTTTTTTTTTCGTTACCGAAATTATAGTTAAAATACTTTGCGAGTAAAATTTTATTATTTTAGTAATTTATTGTTATCAACCATGTTAACACTGGATCACTAAAAAAAACAAATGATTTTGAAATAAAACGAAAACTACAATTCATGCGTTTAATAAAGGTTAAAAATGATTTTGCTTTAAAACTTTACGTAAGGGGTGAAATTTAATATCTTAGGATTACTTGAATTTTTGTTCAGAATTCTGAAAAGTCTAAGCAATGTATTTTCATCGGTCATGTTATACAAGCTGATTCCCTCGTGGCGTCTTGTGACCAGGTAAGACACATCGACGCTATGATATGAGGTGACGCGGACGGCGCGTTACCTCAGCTGTGATGTATCTCGCCCTAAACGTTTGATCATTCTAATGGAAGTCATATGTGTGCTTCAAGTGTAGTTTGTATAGCGGTGTATCATAGGAGTTTGTGGTTCATTCTCGTAGTTATTATTCAATCAGCCTTTATTATCCCACTAAAAGGCACAGGCCTTGGCACACATAATTAGCATGCGAAGATCGAACTGTAAACTCCTAGGGCCTCATGTGGATTTGTGGATGTTAATGACTATCATCATATAGTAGCAGCCAGGATAAATGCTTTAAGTGCCTTTCAAGGAAATAAATTCAGTATTTCATCCGATGAACGACCAGCGCTACTTAACTTACACGTCGGCAATCGAACAGTTAATCCACATACAGAACCCTAAGCGTGCTAACATAACCAATCGTTCCAGTTTTAAACAACAACTATCATCATCATTTCATTTCATCACTCAGAGGTTCTAGTTCATGAAACAAACAACTTTCCTTTATTGTGTTGATTGTATCAAGTTGATAAGTACTAGGAGGAATATTTATACAAAAGGTGTAGGTTTATAAAATAAAAATGTTCATTTATTAGTTTCAAGATACTTAGTGGGGATTATTTGAATAAAAAGAAATTTGTTAATTTAATTTGTGGTGAGAAAAAAGCATGGTCAAAAAATTTAATATAAATTCAGAGAGTTATCAAACAGGTTATGCTTAATAGTATAGACTGAGGATAAATTTTCTTAACTGTACTTTGGCGGTTAAAAGTAAACCAAATCTTGACTTTAAATAAGATCCACTCAAGAGAGTGGATCTTATGATTCGGGGTACAGCGGACACTTTATTTATTGGAGGTGACGAGAGTGGACTAAACCAACCGAACGCGCTAAGTACAATACTGAATCGAGTTTTAAATTTGAAGTTATAGTAATAATTATTTATTTCACAATTACCACTTCCGTATGCTAATAACTCTCAGATAATGACATTTGATATGTTTGTTTCTATTGATTCCATTCTATAGAAATCATCGATTACAGAAGATATCTTGAGTTTAGAGTCCAACAAAAAACTATATGGGTAAACAACTTTGTACTGACGTCCGTTTTGTATAAAACCTTCAGGTCAAGTGCCATCCTGGACATTGGCAGATTTTTTTTTATGTTATAGGACGGTCTGGACGCTCACCTGATGGTAAGTGATACGCCAGACCATGACAGAGCGGCATTAAAGGAGACCAACAACTGACAGACAGTTATTATCTCCATCAATGCCACACTGCGCCCGTCACCCGAGACAACAGATGTTAGGTATCTTATACCCGGTAATTTTCCTCCTGCACCTGTAATAGGAGTTATTAAAGTAGCTTGTTTCAAACGCTCGTTACATATTTTGGTACGGTACATTTATTTATTCATTTGAATGCCTTAATATTTTCTTTTTATATTAAATACCTATAAAGACGCGATAAACATATTAATTGTAAGTACACCTTAAATGAGAAAAAACGGCAAGAAGGCCAAAGGGGGTAAGTTAAAAGGTGTATGTTATACCCACGAACTTAAAAAACGGACGTTTACAACAAAAGTGTGTTAAAATTCGGGCAGATTTCAAGAGAGCTGGAATAAAACCTCAAGGTGAAGTGACAAGGAAAAAAACAGAGTTAGTTTCATGAGTATATTAATTAATTTAACAATTTNTCGCCATTTGCCCAGAGTAGTCAGTTTAAAAAAAAAACAAAAACCGTTTTCACGATTGGAACACATTGAAACAAAGCCCGTATTACGGATTGAATTGCGTAAACAAAAAATAATTTACAATTAAATTATTATCATTTTTTACTCAGTCTGTCCATAACTTCTACTATATGATAAAGTGAGAGTAGTCAACTGACCAAAACGTCAGTTGAAATTCATCATACGAGTGGTAAATTTAAATTACGTTTGATATACGCAATTTAATCTATATAATTGGTTGTGTTCAATCAAGTTTCTTGGGTGATGAGTTTGTCAAGTGAAGAAAGGGATTCTATCTTCCATTGTTAAAGGCACTTGATTGGTTGTACTTCAATAACCTTTTTGTAGTTATAAGAATTCGATAGATATTGTTACTGAACAGTGCAATCCTTAATTCGATGAATAATATCCATGAAAAGATCAACGTCCATTATCGCTTGAGAGGTCTACTTTAATATAAGTACCTATAAAAGTCTTTTGTAATATTGTAAGTTAGCATCTGTTCTGTAACCTATACGGCCTATTACAAAAAAGTGATTTAGAACTGGTTTAAACCTGGACTAACTGATCTTGTATTGTTACGGTATTAAAGTTAATACCAGGCTTAAAATGTGATCTTATTACAAAACGTAGACCAATCATTGACTAGGTAAACCAAAGATAGTCCCTGTTCTAAGTTTTCGTTCATTCTTTTATAATGACTTCGTTCAGTACGACATTCCGTTTCTCTTAACGTTGCAATCAACTTTGTACTTTTGAGGCTATAAATATTATTTAAAAATAAAACAACAAATTTTAAAGCAATATTTCTTCTTTTAAGTTCCAATCCGTCAAACAAGTTATAGTTTTGTTTAAAATAATGATATATTTTTATTGATTCCTATGACACGAGCGTAGTTAGCGCGTAATTTGAAAAGTAATTGACTGTCAAGAAAGAGCTCTATTGTTCCTATAAAATACCATGCAAATAAATAAAGGAATTATTGTTATATTGTGTTAATAATGTTGTACTGACTCGAAGTATTACTATTTTGTGACTCTGTATGAGAAGTCGTGGGTTAAAATTGTGAAAATAAGTCGGAAACAGCAGAAAAAAGTAAGATGAAAATTCGAGGTCTAAAGAAAAAGCAATGATATTCTCTATATTTCATCATTGAGAAACAGCAGTAAAATATTGTGTAACTACAAGCGATGCAAAGTTCCATTTCACTGCAATTTTGATAAACAATCACAAAAAAATTACATAATTGTATTAAAAACTGAAGAGTGGAAGAATATATCAATGAAGTAAGTTTTATATATACTTATTGCTTTTACCTATCAGGTAGTGAAACATATGATTTTTTATAATTTAAATGCAATTGAAGTTCAATATATTTCACAATAGTAAATGTACATTGACTCAAGTCTTGATTTTTTTTACATAATGTAGTAAACTCGAATTGGATCTTGTATTAAATATTAAAGTATAGAATTCAAACATATTTAATATAACAGATTTGAAACATGTAATAAACGTAAATTATCTTTAATTGTAGATTCCACTTATCATGGTGGCTAAAGCAAAACATATGTTTGTAGACTGGCCATTATGAAGGAACTAAGGAATACATTTGTTAAATGAGTTAATTCCAGTATCAACTGGATATAAAAAGCAAGGTGAATAGTCAAATAAAATGAAAGTAAAAACTTGGGATGAAAATTATATTTTATGTAACACAAATATAGTAGGGTACAGAGAGACCCAAAATTAAAATGATAATAACAATACAATTGTTTATATGTATATAAATTATCTAATAACTTTGACAAGCATTCTTAAAAAATCATACTTTCTTGCGCCATACCAACTTTACATACTTATATCACTATTGTTTTTAAAATCACATTTTTTTTCAGTAATGAGTTCAAGAAAAGGCAGCTTGAAATGGTGGAAGTGGAGTGGAACTGATGTTAAATGTTAAAATTGATTTAATTTTAATTAGAAATAGTATTGTTATAAATGTTATAATGTGACAAAAAAGATTATTAAATAAAATGTTGGAATAAAAATGTTTTGTTATTTATAAATATTGATGTATCAGCAAGAGAAAAATAAACAAGTCTCATGTAATATCCTTTTCTTTTATTAAATATCAGACTACCATCAGCATACATTTTCATCTCCGATATGAGCACAGTTAATTGCACCATTTACATTTTTAAAAATACAATACCGTTGTATTTTCTTGTTTTTTTTTTCAGTTCCTTTCTGTCCATTTAAAGTGACACGTTTTTTGCCACTATTTCCATATCTTACTGATCAGTTGTACTATAAAAGCACGCCATGTACCTATATCGGCTGCATCATCATGAATCTAATGAAAATTAAGCAAATATTTAAATTTCTAGATAAACTGACATGTATTCAATTACTTTATGGCGAGCCCATTTGGGTATCAAAGGCCATTCATGGGAGTCTTTGGTGAAATGGTCATGTAAAACATCAACAATTGTTTTGGCAAAACGTTTCGTAATTCTTTAATATGGCGCTGCACGTAATTCAAATTCAATACGCCGAGAGGTCTCTTATATACCTTAATCTTAAAAACCATTAAATCGACATAATTGATGATCGTAAACTAAATACAATGTTACAAAAAATCGAAGTATAACCTCAAAACAAAGTTAGTCCACTGTTAAACTAGGTGTCACACGGGTTTAAATTTAGCACCACAGATAGTCCGAACCTAAGCGTTAAACCTCATTTTGTAATAAGGATTTTTTTAGTCCATGGCTTAAACCAAGTTTAATCCCAGTACTACATTTAGTCCACGTTTTGGAATAAGGCGGATAATGTAAATTTTGAAATTGGATGTAATATTGCGTACCTATAGATTTGTCTACTACAGAAAATATTTTAATGCACTCCTGTATTTTTTGGAATCTCATATTTTTAATACATAATAATATCATGATTTTATTAACCCGTTAGTTTATGCCAGTCTTTTTATTATTTTCCTAAGTAAATTGACTGTATTTTTATCATATATTTTTTTATAAGACATTGAATTGTATCAAATGTAATATTCCATATTGCAAACAGTCTGGATTTTAATGTAACTACCCTCATTTTGATACCTACGTTAAATATTTTTATAGTAAGACAGATTTGTAGACAAAATATGGTAATGTAATAATAATAGATACAGAGGGACGTAGCAAAGTACCGTATTGTAGGTTGCAAATGTTAGATTATATTCAGCCTTCGAGGATACTTTGGGATCGTTTGTCGTATAACATTATGCGGTCTAAAGAGCTATTTTTGTAATGTGAATCGGCCTTGCGCTATTTTATTGTTAAGTTGTTGGTTATAGATACATATGTAGTCCAGTTCGGGACTTCATACATTGCATGAGTTGGTAATGATGACTAAGGCCCGTATTGAACGAGACTCAACCGTTGATCTTCACTTAAGAGTGAAAAAGGGATAGCACTCTATACGATATATAGCATCTATTCAACCTTTTTTAATGTTATAGGTGTATAGGACGGTCTGGACGCTCACCTGATGGTAAGTGATACGCAAGACCATGACAGAGCGGCATTAAAGGAGACCAACAACTGACAGACAGTTATTATCCTACATCAATGCCGCACTGCGCCCGTCACCCGAGACAACAGATGTTAGATCTCTTATATCCGGTAATTTCACTAGCTACAGTGCCCTCATCCCGAAACACAAAAGTTCATAACACTCCTGTTTTACGGGATGATATCTGGCACTGCGGTGGTACTTCCTAGACACTCAGTATCGAGTTTACCACCTAGCTATTGTCCACTACCGGATATAGGTCTCCCCATTTTGCGCCAGATATCCCGGTCCTCCGCCTTTCTCATCCAGCCTCCACCAGCGACCTTTCGCAAGTCGTCGGTCCATCGGGCCGGAGGGCGTCCTACGCTACAGTGCTAAATAGCACCATCCCTTTCTAAGTCAAATTAAGTAAAAATCAACGTTGAGTATCATTCTAGAATACGGACCATCTTGTTGATAAAGAATTTAGTATCTTTTATCTGCATATTGTAGAAATTCCGATTAAGTCTGTATAAAGTTATGCGAAAAACAATGATTTAACAGTTTTTTCGCGGGATGGCAATGAACGTCATGTGAAACATGATTTATCTTGTTCAGTAATTAAACCTAAAATGAGAACTCCATCATGAGACCTAACAATACTTTAGTAAAGCACTTCACAGAGGTATAAAAATATTTTATATCGGAGTTTCTACATTTGCAAAATAATAATATTTTTTGCATGTGTTCAAATATAGAAAGTGTTCTTGTCTGGCAACATCTTTGTGAATAATTTGTTGTCCGTTTTTGTATTTCATAATTATAATTAACTAATATAGGTTTCATTAATAGTAGTTTTTTTATTACATCCGCATTTTATCATCAATGTATAACGTCTACTGCTGCGATCGACGGTTAACGATCCATCTGGTGTAATGGTTGAAGCGTCGGATAAGGGTTCCGGTTCGATCCCCGGGCAGTACAAACATTTGTGTGCATGAATATGTCTGTTTGTGTTGGTCTGGGTGTTTCTATGATGATGATGCTGTGTGTCAGAGAGTTTATTATATTACTGCTAAGTACAGTATTCCTGCACAGAACAGCTATGGAGAGTTTGTAACCCCAAGGCCCAGTTCGTATTGACGGGCGTTTACTTATTTTAATAAGACACAAAAACAGGTTACAGTTAACATAAAAAGCCAAATTACATAGCCAAATTTAGGGGCAAAACTATAACCTAGGAACATTGCGTCCTAACTAGGCAAACAACAATTTGATGAAGATAACGACTACCTTCCTTTACCTTACACTGGTTACCTTAATCAAAGACAGTATGAAAATGAACCTATTATTTTTTATTAGATTTATTCTAACATCTTACAATGTACCTACTATAAAATGCTTCGTGACTCCATTATCAGTGAAATTGCACTGATGCTCCTTCTGCCTCGAGTTTGTTTTCAATTTCAACAATTTTTTGTTTCAATGTTATATTATTTTTCATTTCATAATACGTAATCAAAGACGATGCGACTAGTTGTATGCCAGTGAGGAAAGCAAGGGTGCCATTGAATGGCCTTGCTAGATTTCTTACGAATTTAAATAAAACTTTGGGTCCTTCCATTAGATCTGGCACTCTGGCAGTTCCGTATCTGCTGGCAAACTAAAAAAGAAAAATATTTTCATACATAGCAGTGCATGACATAATTTTGACAAAAAGAATAATGCCAGTGATAAAAAGAATGACGGCACAAACAATTGATTTTTTATTTATTATAGATTCAAGGGTATATTCAAATTATTTATATTTAAATTTGAGGGTAAAAAAAATTAATCGAATTTGGGGTATTTCTCGAAATGTCCCTACTTATTTTGTAGTGCATTTTGTAAAACTCACCAAAGCTGTTATTAGAAGCAACCAATGGTCAAAGTTTTGGCAGAGATGGTATTC
This sequence comes from Leucinodes orbonalis, assembly GCA_019425675.1. NCBI lineage: Eukaryota > Metazoa > Arthropoda > Insecta > Lepidoptera > Crambidae > Leucinodes > Leucinodes orbonalis. The sequence goes on along the minus strand of PQWD01005287.1, from coordinate 7,755 downwards.
AGTGAGCTTATTTAAGAGATCTTTATTTTTATAAATTTCTCTACAAAATAAATAAATTCGTACTTCCGATAAGATTAACTTTTTTCCGAAATCATGAAGAATTCTGGTATGAACTAGCAAAAAACAACAAAACCAGCAGTTTGCATTTAATTTTCTAATCAAATTAGGTGCATTTCGAGGCATACCTCCATGAATTTTGTAATTCTACTATCTTATTGAAATATCATGTTGTAATTAACTAAAACCATAATTACCATTAAAGAGCAAGTGGACCCAATACCATAGGGTAAGTGATTCCGAGGCTGCATTGTATGGCTGCAGAACGTAGCTCGTAACACATTGGACAGGCTTCATCTTCATCAGCATATTCTTGTTGAAATTAACTGTATCAAATTTATCCATCATAGAAATAATACACATGATAATTAATGATAGGAAGTTTTTATAACTTACATGTCTATGAAACATTGGAGTCAGGACACCAGGCATCACTGAAATAGGTATGACAGATGCTAGGAATCCATATTGTGCTAGTTTAAGCTTTTTTCGGAAATGACTATTTATTAGAATGCCTGAGATAGCATTCAAGCCACCCAGAATAGTAGGGCCAAACCGCAATGCCCATCTGTAAATAGAGATATTTTATAAAAAAAAAATTAAGAAATGTACTTATGGCATTAGCATAGCAATCAAATAGATGAATAAAGCTCGAGTTGAACTTCATATCATTATCATCAGCCTATAATATCTCAATAAGTACACACAAAAAAGGCTATAGGTAGTGACCCAGACCAAGTCCAACTGTACTCATCATCATCAGCTCAGTTTATGTCCCCACCAAGGCGCAGGAGCCTACCTAGGTTTAAATATAAATCCACAGACAGCAAATGAAACCTAATAGGTGTTATAACTATTATTGTTAGCTGTTCTGAAATGTGTTAATATATATTTTTTATATGGTAATTATAAATAAATACACTAATGTGTTGTAGTACAAAGGCAGGAAACACCATAACTCACAATACATATATTGGTTATTGTTTGAATTCGCCATAATTCCGGTGTTATTCTATGACTATATACATGACGAACATAAGGTTGACTTATTTCGAGATAAAAATGTAATCATAACCTAGTAAATCCATTAAAAACTGTTTTACATCATACAAAATAAAAATCATTTCTTAGATTACTTAAAGGTTTTGTAAACTGAGATTACGTGTCTGAGAGGTTGTTCCATTCAGAAACTAGATTCCAGGCGTAAGAAGTCGCTTCCATTTCGTCCATGATAACGGCATCCTGAGGGATATTTTCCCGAGATCTTGCTACTGCCATTGTTTGATTGACTTATTTTAATGTCAGTAAACAATTAATAAAACAGTCAGTTATATTAACAAATTATTAAAAGTTAATTCACAATTTCACATGTTATTGTTGACATGGTGTTTGACAGATGTCGGCACTTTACATACTCTTTGGATGTCGGAATGAAAATTGTCAATTGTCATGAACAGCTGATTGATTTTTTAATGTTGTTCATGCAATGCTTTCAAAGTTATACAGTATTGTGTTTTGTGATCACTATTAAAAATATATATTTTACCAATTAATTTTTAATATTCCAAGCATTGAAATATCATTACAGTGATTGTCTCTTTAGTTTTTCAATGAATCATATTAAATCTCAAGTGCTAAATAATAATTTTAACAAACCTTAAAAGGAGCAAATTGCTGGACATAGCAGCAAAAATTTTTGTAAACTTATTTAGGGGTAATACAAAAAACTATTTCTTCTAGTTTTTTACGAAATATCCCCGGAGCCACCGAAAATACCCTAAAATATGAACTTACCAAACAGCAGCGTGTATTCAATCTTTATCGACTACATCATTACCCATGATAACAGCTTGTAAGTATGATACTGACTAAAATTTTAACTTGAGTACGAGGGCACGTAAGAAGACAACGTCTTCCCGGCTTGGTACATCTTAAGATGTACTAAGCTGGGAAGACGTCAATACGGACTGGGCTTACGAAGCGAGTTACGGCCCAATCTCTCTTTAGCTATTCTGCGAGGGAAGGCCTGTCCCTGCAGTGGGACGTTATAGGCTGACGATGAAATCTATAATTATATACCTACCAATTTTATTTACTCGCCTAAATCTATGTCTGTATGATATGGTACGCAGGTGTTACAATAAAACCCCCAAACATATACTAGGGAGCTAACCTAGTTCCCTAAACCAAACTTCGTGTTCAGCTTGGAAACGCCCTTAGGCTTGTGTAAATTTTTAAGGCTGATAGCCATATGCACTCGGCACTTGCACAGTAATGTTGATAAATGTTCAACATTTGACATTTGTTTAAATTAAAGACGTTACGCTTACCACCGGTGAGCTCATTGGTCGTCCCGTTCACACTAGAAGATGGCGCAGCCGCTCACTAACTATCGGGTTTAATTTTGGTTATTTGTCTTCACCAAAAATAAACAAAAAATATTATTTCTAGTTGGAGTCGTTGACGGGTAACGGCTTGTTAGCTCTGATTACATATCGGCGGAGGCATCATCAGCCAGTAGTGAATTAAAAGACTAATGATGATGAGTTAAACAAATATACATGGAATGGAATGAATCATTCTCGTTATTAGGTCTATTTTTAGCTAACATGTGGTAGAACGTACGCACGCACACACGCGCGCACAAACACGTGTGTGTGTGTGTGTGTACACAAACACACAATCACACTCACCAAATTCTCATAGCTTTGATTTGTTTGTTTTTAATTATACAGTTATGTATTTTTTTAAGAATTAACTATATTGATATCCAAGGTCGGAGTGAGCACTGGTTTCTGTAACGCAGGTTTGCATACCTATCACGGAAGTCAGGGGTTCCACAACATTACAATTGTAAATGTTTTATGTCAATAAATAAATTATTATTATTAATAAAAATAAAGAAGAGGATAATAAAGCAAACAAATATTTTTATTAGAAAACAAGTTGTATATTTTGTCATTTCAACTATAATATTTACAAAACTTAATTTCGTTCCTTAGTGTCAGTAGTTCGGTGACATCACTATCGTTTTTGTTATATTTGCTTAAGTCATTTCCCAACTAACTAGTTAGACATGTGCAAACTCGATATATTTACATACTCACAAATTTCTACTAATTACTGAGCCACCCGCCACCGCACTTGGCACCGTGGACGACTAAGGCCTAATCACCCTATACGGGATGGCTCGTGCCCTTCGGTGGGGCCGTTTAATGAGCTGATGATGATAACTGGGCCACGCCTCAGCGTTTTTTGTTAGGCAACTAGTTTTCGACCTTACAATACGTTTGTATTTCACCAATGTGTCAGGTACGGCTTATATTTTTGAATTGTCTTATTCAGACCGGAATGTTCAGTTAAGGAGTCGTAAGTTCTAATCCCAGTTTGGTTATGATTTTGTAGGCTCAATCGCCTGTTTGAAAAATAATGATGATGCTCGGAGACTCGGAGGATCGTCTTTTTCCTCCGAGTTCGGAGAGAATCGGGCGAGTGAAGAGGCTCTCAGCCTAAGGAATGGTGGAGGTCATACATTTAATTACTGAAAGCATCAATCGCCTTGCTGACTCTAAGGAAGATTCAACAAAATATTTTACTACTAGGAAACTTATTCAAACAATTCATATTATTAACTTAAATAAATATGCTAGCTATATAGTTAACAATTTTTAACCTTAATTAAAAGTAAAAATTGGTAAAAAAATATTCTATTATTGTTAATAAATCTTATTTTAATATTGTTTATTGTCATTTTGACTAGTTAATCATGGCATTAAGCTCTTTGAGTTCGACTTATGTATTAGAAATTAAATACATAATATTTAATTTAAATACTCTGGTAGGTTAGCTCAATCACAATAATTCTATCTCAACAATTAATGTTTGAGAGAAAACATCAAATTTATTGGCTTCTATGATTTCTACGAATTTTTGACCACATTTTATATAGACTTGTTTATATGTAAATACCTATAGGTATATTATTTTTATTACGCACAATTTGAACGAAACATATTTACACTTTATAATTTTTTTGGTCCCAAAATCTTTCAACGTTTTTACATAGCACCCATTTCTTTTTAATCATAGACAACTATGTATATATTTAATAGATATTAAATGTTTCTGCATTTGAGGTATTCCACGAAATAATACTCAATACAAGCATGAAATAAAAGTAGGTACTAAAAGTATGAATGCTTATTTTAGTTAAGTCAAAAGTTGACTAGAATAAAATAAAAGTACATCACTTGTTACTGTTTGTAACAGTCGTACATTTGATTATACACTGTCCATTTCAGTAATACTAATTACCATATTGCTAAAATAACACCTTATTGTCAACGCGCCTTATACGCTTTGAAGCTCATAGTCACGTAGAAAAGGCTTTTGCAGTCCTTTAACGTTCGCTACACAGTTTTCCTTATATTTTCACAATTTGCGATATTCAAAATCCCATATTAAGACACGTCCATCCTTGCCTAACCTTGCCAGTTTGAGGCTACACAAAACCGCGTCAAGATGTTGCCAGTCCCCGCAACATCTCACAGCCATTTACAAAATTGCACCTTATTGGTAAAATTTTAAAGCTGATATTCACGTCTCGTGGTTCCATATAGTTGCGAGTTCCACTCCACATTGTAACCTTTGGCAATTTGATGCTATATTGATTCTTTCCTTAAGGCTTCGTTTCGTAAGGCGCATAGATGATACAATATTGTGCTTTATCGCTTCAGATTTAGAGCTCAAAGTCGCGTAGAAAAAGCCCGTGTAGTCTGCCTCCTGACCAGCCTAGCACACAAGTCTGGCGCGAGACAAGCGGCCACGGTCAGTACGTTAGCGAGCCAGAAGCTCGGGGATATGAGAAGCCTTGTGTACGTACCTAGTACGTCGCCATCATATCGCCTGTGAAGGAAATATTATACAAACATATTAATCCAAGCAGAAAACTTTTATTTACTAGGTGGTAGACTCGAAACTGAGTAGTCTAGGTAGGTAGGTAGTAGTCTAGGTAGGTGCCAGATATCCACCCGTGAAACAGGATAGCTATGCACTTTTGTGTTTCGGAATAAGGGCACTGTAGCTAGTGAACTTACCGGGTATAAGAGACCTAACATCTGTTGTCTCGGGTGTCGGGTGAAGTGCGACATTGATGGAGAATAATAACTGTCTATGAGTTGTTGACCTCCTTCAATGCCGCTCTGTCATGGTCAGGCGTATCACTTACCATCAGTTGAGCGTTTTGACCGTCCTGTACATCATAACATTAAAAAACGTTGATTGGTGCTAACTTCTCTTTTTCTCATTTTAAGATGAGAATGAAATTTTTGAAATTATTGCAGTCCATAAAGAGTGGAAGAAGATTTGTCTTAGACTAATTTAGTTCTTGAATTAAGTTATTTATCTGGGTTAAAAAGTGAACTTATCAGGATAATAATTACTTACTGTTCGAAACTCTAAAATGTAACGCCATGTCCACCCCATTAGATTATTTTTGTTTAAAAAACGGGCTTAAAGTTTCCAATCCCCTAATGACTGTCAGTTTTATATGACCATATAAATGATCCTAACCTATAGCAGTCCATAGTTTGACATTGCTCACCATTTAACACCAGTCACCCCAACTCTCTCGTATCCTAATTAATCATTATTTTTAACGGGTATAAGAGACCTTGCATCTGTTGTCTCGGGTATTGGGCGCAGTGCGGCGTTGACGGAGAAAAATAACTGTCTACGAGTATCAGTTGTTAGTCTCCATCAAGGCATTCTGTCAAGGTCAGGCGTATCACTTACCATCAGGTGTGCGTCGTGACCGTCCTGTACACTTGGTAACATAAAACAGAACTTTGATAAAGTGTATTCTACAATTATAATTTGAATATAACTCACAGCCACACCAATGAGTAGAACACGTTGACAGCAACGTTGACAAATATTGAGATTAACACGGAGAGCACGAACACGACGGTGTGGTACCGCGTCTGCAGCCACAGCTTCAGGGTCACCACCAGCACGTTCAGGTGGAACAACATGGCGCCGAACGACCTGCAAGTTGTTATAACAATGGTTTATATTGCGTTTCATAGTAACTAAGCTGTTACGTTGGCACCACGTTGGTTTTGTTTATTCAGTTTTATTTTCACCGGTTTCCAAAGTTTTGTGTATGATCTCAGTCGAGAATAAAACTAAATAAACAAAACGGTCGAACAAGACATCGCCAGGGGAAGTCTCTCATCAAGTTCCATCCCACACCAAAGCTTCAGTTTCTGGGTTTTCGAATCTATGGCCAGAGGCTCGCTCGACAGGACCTACTGGACAGTATTTGGTTATTGAAAAGTTAGTTTACTCAAATAAAAGTTTTTTTGTAACCTCAACAGTTGGTTTGGATGAGTGCAAATCTTAATTTCGACAAACTTTTATACGACAAAATATAACTCAGACAGCATAAAACATCGACATGGCTCAATTTCGACAGTACATTAGATAGACATGACATCACTCCGATACTACCTTACTCCGACAAATGTTTGTTCGACGTGATTTTACCCCTTTAAATAAATAAATATCCACTGACATTCACACAGCGCCATCTAGCCCCAAGTTAAGCGTGAAGCCTGTATTATGGGTACTAAACAACGGATCAACATACTTATATACTTTTTTTTGTAAATACATACATATCATACATAGAAAACAACCAGACCATTACAAACACACATGTTCATGCACACAAATGTTTGTACTGCCCGGTGATCGAACCCGGAACCCTTGGTGTTGCAGTCGACCTCTCAACCGCGACACCATTGGGTCGCCTTACTAATGAAAGTAAATTAGAGTAAACAGTAGCCCAGCATTGATAATAAAAATAATGCATACACAATAAAATATTACCATAGATCCACAGTCTTCGCGTCATTGTTGATGACGGGCACTTTGAACATATAGTAGCACACGAGGTAGAGAACGATGGAGTGGTACGTGGCGGACAGACACCACGCGCCGAAATACGACCACGACATCAGTTTATTCTTCCTTATATCCCGATACAACATCGGGTTCCTGTAAATTAATAAATAAATATCCACTGACATTTACACAACACTATCTAGTCCCAAACTAAGATTTGAGCCTGTAATATGGATACTAAACAACAGTTAAACATACTTAATTTTTTTCGTACATATTACTCCATACATATTATACATAGAAAACACCCAGACCAATACTAACAGACATGTTCATGCACACAAATGTTTGTACTGTCGGGAATCGAACACGGAACCATTGGTGTAAGAGCTGACGTCTCAACTACTTACACCATATGGGTCGTCAAATTAAATGCTAAGTTTCAAACTATAGTAATAATTTATTTGCATTTCAAGGTACTATGATCAAGTTGGTTAGTATGGCTTAAAATTACGTGCGTAAAAAAAAATACAATTCAAAGCCAGTCAAGACAACCTCGATTAAAACAACCGCAGAAGCCATATGGCGGTACATAAATACCAGGATACTCACGGAGGTAATAATTGTTTTATACCCAATATTTAGTTTATATTTTTCGAGTTTTCGAAAGCTTTTGACAAAGTCCTTCTATAGCTGAACGTTTAGAAAACATATCTCATTTAATAAAATGTTGCCAAATACCCTAAGCTAAGCTATTTTAATTAGCTTGGTTAGCATTTGAAGACTTAGCCC